>JAOZJS010000556.1:0-27734 GCA_025882695.1 Amerodectes protonotaria | reverse complement strand
CATCTGTAAAGAAGGATAAGAATACAGTGGTTTTTAAATCGAATAAAGTGAAAATTGAGTTATTCATTCATTGAATTACAATTAACAATGATGATGAAATACCGGAATATTCGAAATCGCTTGATTAAATTAATCGAGACAAAATGTTCAAGAAAAAAAA
Source organism: Amerodectes protonotaria (assembly GCA_025882695.1). Lineage (NCBI taxonomy): Eukaryota > Metazoa > Arthropoda > Arachnida > Sarcoptiformes > Proctophyllodidae > Amerodectes > Amerodectes protonotaria. The sequence goes on along the minus strand of JAOZJS010000556.1, from coordinate 27,574 downwards.
AACAAAACCAAAAAACAATGTTTACTGCGACTGCGATCAAACCTGTGTTAGCAATGTTACGATCACCTCGATTGTGGATCGAGGAATGTTTCCGGCATAAAAAACATACACAAAACAAAAAAAAGTTTACAGAAGTCAGTCACATGTTTTTTTCAATGTTTCGGTACATCTTTTTTTTATTGTCTAACAGTTGAAACCAACCAAAACATTATAACCCTGATGCGGCATCAAATTTTGTCCAAAATTTTCACCAAGTATGCAAACACGGCAACATTGTCGAAAAAATGGCTGAACACAGAAAATCAAGATATAAATCAGATTGGTAAATTTAGAAAATTGATCAAACCATTTTTGTTCACTGCAGCGGTATGTTTAAATTGACTTAAATGAATATATTTGCATTATCATTGTTTTATATCCATATCAACAAAGGCAAGTGGAGGTGCCTTTGTGATAGCCACAATCGCTCAATATGAAAGCAATCATAATTTCAAAAGGTCTCAACATGTTGGACCATTATCGTGGCAACGGACTACAGAATCTTCATGGCATGATCAGGTAAAAAAAGTTTGATCCAAATGATTTTCTATTTTTAATTTTGGTTGAAAAGATCAAAAAACAATGGAAAACTACTAGAGATAGTATGAAAATCTTTTGGGGAATCGCAGCAATCAACGGTTTGGTTTTCATATGTTGGCGTGTGCCTAGATTCAATCCGGTCATGTTCAAATATTTCATCTCTCGAATCGAAAAAGGTAAGCACTGTCGATAGTTGAAACCATCGAAAATCAATTGATTACTTGTAGATTTTCAGACTCTATACCAATACTTCCAATGGTTTTATCCAATTACAGCCATTATTCCTTGACACATCTGGGCATGAACATGTTTGTTTTGTATTCATTTTGCGACTTGGGAATTCATCTCTTTGGGCGAGAAAATTTCGTCGCTTTATATTTCAGTTCAGGTAATTGATTTTTTATTTTTGGTGCTCTTTTTAATCTGAAATTCATAGGAATCGTCTCTTCGTTCGTAAGTTGTTTCCATAAAGTGACACTAAACTTGATGGCGCCATCATTGGGAGCAGTAAGTTTTATATTCCATGAAATCATTTTTGTTTTTTGATTTTTTTTTGTAAACAATTGAATTCAATGCTGTCTATAGAGCGGTGCAATACTAGGAATTTTGGGAGCCTGCTGTTTAGAACGTCCAGACATACAGCTAATGATTATATTTTTGCCATTCTTAAAATTTTCCTCGTACACCGCTTTGAAAAGTTTGCTATTGCTTGATACTTTAGGCGTTGTTTTACGTTGGGAATTTTTCGACCATGCTGCTCATCTTGGTGGAACACTATTTGGAATGTATTATTCCAATAATTTGAAAGATTTTATGCTTGAAAAAAGAGAGTCAATTTTGAAAAATTGGAAAAATTGCAAAGGAAAATTTTAATTTTCAAAATTTCAGCTTGAAATTATCATAAAACATCTTTGGCATATATTGAGTTCCAATCTCGTAAAAAAACGTTTTTTGTCTGATTATAAAACTTTGATTGATTTTCGTCAATCTTCTCCAAAATGATGCCTACACCACCAGTATTGACGAAATAATCTGCGCACCAATTAGATGTTCCAATATAGACAGCATTATCTGTTACCATGTATTTGTTATGGTTGACTTCGGTGTAAGGAATTTTTTCATCCGAAGCAGAAAAAGTAAACAACCTTGTTTCGATTGAACCTTTTAGAATGTTGTCATTTTGCAAAGATGCCAAAGATTTCAGAAACAGTGTTAAAGAGGCTCGAGAATGTTTCCAATGGCTGGCCATCAACCGAACTTGGACATTTCGTTCTACTACAGCTTTTCTCAGTGCATCATCGATGATGGGCCAATATTTTTGTTGCTTCTCATACAAAAACAATGGGAAATAATCCATAACCGATATGTAAATGAAGACATTGGCATTGTTGATAAGATTCAGAATTGCATCAATGTCATTGGTTCTTCCGTGAGGACAAAAAGGTGGCGGGGAAGAAGAAAAATAAACCTTGTATTGATCATCATTTGGATTGATTTTGGTCCTCAACGGATTTGCAGCATTGAATTTTGTCTCATAAATTGATGGCCATCGTTCAGGTATCTGCGAATCTTCTTCACCCAAATACCAGTAGATTTCAAAAATTTTCAGCAAATCATTTGCTAATTTTGAGTGGTTTTTTACCATGATTCCCAACTCTTTTACATGAGTCAAAGCTCGCCAATCCATATTGGCACTGCCCAGATAAAAATCTTCCCCGTCAATCACCACAAATTTGGTATGAAGTATTCCGGACCCAATCAATCTGGTAAAATTAACCTGACGAATGTATGCGTGCTCCTTCAGCATTTGCAAATCTTCATTTTGGTCTTGTTTAGGATCAGAATTGACAGCAATTCGTATTCGAACAGAACGATTTTTGCTAGCATCGATCAATGCTTTAATTATATCTTCCCCTTTTTTGCTCTCCGGAACGGGATCAGGCATTACATCATGGCCCAACATTGTCCAATACATTGAAGCAATGTTGATGTTTTTTTGGGCCGAATTGATAAGTTGCAACAGTGCTTCATAGGTAGGTTCAGAAGAGATTGATTGATTATAATTCAATTCATTTGGAATGGTTTCTACCAAAAATGATTGCGTCATTGCTGAAACAATGCTGCCATTCTGGTACCAAAACAGCAATGATGATGCAATCAGAAGTATCTGAGGATACATTGTAGGCATTTATTTTAGGAGAAAAAATGAGACGAGAAAAATCCGAACGAAATGTTTTAACAGGTCCAATATGGATTTGCATGTCTTATCATATACTTGGATAAGTGTTTGATAAGATTGACAGCAATGTAAATCGCAAGAATTAGTCAGACAAAATTAATTTTTATTTAATATAGAATATAATCAATTTTATTGAATTTTAGCTTGTTATAATCAACTCAATCAAATTGCGATGCATTAGCCATCTTGATTTAAAGAAGGATTGCCAACCATCCTAAAATGAACATAAATCCGCCGATTGGCGTAAATTTTATGACTTGGGTATTATCGGTGATGGCATTGCAATAACATGTTCCGCAAAAAATCAAGATTCCGCCAAGAAACAAGCTGCCCACCTACAATGATTGAAATATTTCAAGGATTTATTCCAATAATTGGTAAAATTTATTCTTAATCTTACTATGTTGGGTCTTTGCAAAAATGGCATCGCCAATAAGGCCAAAGAATGATAGAAATGATATTTATTGGCTGTTTCGAAGATTTGACGTTTTGATACATCCTTCAAGCCTGTAGTATGATTAGGTTTAAGTTCAAAATAGTTGGCTAATTTATTGAATTGAAAATATCCATTTACCATGTGCACCATAGGCTCCGAGACAAACAGATGCGGCACCGGTCAGGGCTGCAACTTTGATCCATGGTGAAGAATTATATTGATTGACGACAATTGAAAGATCCATTTTGGGAGTTATTACGGTATTGGCTGTTGCACTTTTGCACGAATCAACCATGAATGAAAAACAATCACTTATTATCTCTTTTGGTATATTTAAATAGCCCAAATATGACGACATGATTTGAACCACAAATGTTTGGACAGAAGCAGAAACTAAAATGTGAGTAAGATTACTTTTTGCGCTGTGAAATGCGATGTTTTTTCCTAGGCGACGCTTTGATAATTGACATTTAATCTATAATCAAATCAAAATCATGATAGTTGCGCGATACAAACAACTGAAAAGGACCAACAAATGAACCACAAACAAAACCAAACTTACCGATTTGTGCGAAAACTTTTTGTAATTTTGTTAATTGTGAGCTGTACCAATTTCATGATTTCATGACTTATTCAATATTATGACTTAACAAATCTAATCCAATCAATGGATCCATCAAATCTAAAGAAAAGAAATGAGAGTGCCATCTATGGACTAACGATGATATCCAATTCAATCTTGATCATACTTCCATCTAGGTTACGTCTATCGAGTTAGATTCTGGTCGGTTCTTGTTTTGCTCTCCAGCATCCTTTCAGAATCATCTGATTCATAACAAAATAATATGCCTCCACCAAAAAGGATTCGTAGAAGTAAATATTTTGTTGGTGCTGTTACAAATTCCGAGATTAACAATCAGAATGACGAGGAGATTGAAACTTCAAAAGATGTGGAACAATTGCTCAATCCCATTAAGAACAAATCCGATGTCAAGAAACGAAAGGCCAAAATCTCTTCGAACAACGATTCTGGTAGGAAAAAACGTCACCACCTAGGAAAAGGTATTGATTCCAGTGAAATTTCGAATACAAAAAATGATTCAGGCAAAGATATTAATGATGATGAAGATGATGGTGATGTTGACGATTGGGAAGAAGTTGAAGAAGCAAAATTTTTCGATCCAGATGAATACCATCCCGATATTCCGGATAATATTCAGATATCATTAGATGGTTCGTCTCTGTCAAATAATAAAAGTCGCCAGAAAACCGATCCAGTTGAAGCTGCTATTCGACAAAGGATCAATAGACTGAAAAAGGAAAATCAGCTAATTATGCACCAATGTAGTCTCCTATTGTCGATTTATCGTCTTCAATATTTGAATTCCATTATTAACCAACCTTTGACGAAAGCTTTTGCTCTTTCAATTTTAGATTTGGCTCCTAAGCTAGACAAATCTGAAGAATCGTTGAGGAAATTTGCCACAGAAGTTGCGCGTTGGTTAAAACAAATTGTCAATTTTTCTAAAATTGATTTTACCAGCGACTTTGACGTTAACCAGGAAATGATCAAAAGCCTTGAAATTTCAAAAATCAAGAACCCTGTGATATTCTGTTTAATGTTTGCGTCATTTATGCGATCGATGAATCTGATGACTCGATTATGTTATTCGCTGATTCCGATCCCAATCAAACCTAATGATTCGCTTTGCGGTATCCGTAAGTCATTGAAACTAAAGGAAAAAGCCCACATCTCCAGTCATCTGGGCGAGGACTTATGGATAGAGATATTTAATGATAAAAATGATAATTGGTTCAGCTTCGATCCCATTGATTGTTCTAGTCGATCTCAAACCTTAAAAACCATCACTTACGTTCTGTGCATCGATAATGAGAATCATATCAACGATGTGACAGCCAAATATGCTAGAGATTGGATATCCTGTGATATGAAAAAACGAAGAATCTATTGCGATAATCGTGTTGCTGATGAATGGTGGCAAGGGACGCTTGATCTTTTCAAAAATCACCAATGTTCCAAATACGAAAATGCTGATAAAATTGAAATCGATAGATTGATCTCCAGAACGGAATTGCCTAAAAGATATTCCGATTATAAAAACCATCCTTTATTTGCATTGACACGTGATTTATTGAAATATCAGTCAATCTATCCACCTGATGCTCCGCCTTTGGGATTTTTTCATGATGAACCGGTGTATTCAAGGGATTGTGTTCAAACACTGAAATCACGTGAAACTTGGCTGCGAGATGCAAGAACTGTTAAGTTGAATGAGAAAGCCTATAAAATTGTACAATCCAGATTCAAATATAAAAAGAATGCTAAACCAGGAATGGAAGCAGAAAAGGAAACGTTAGAATTGTTTGGTGAATGGCAGACATGTTCATATGAACCACCGGAGGCTAAAAATGGTAAAGTCCCTCGAAACGCATACGGAAATGTAGATCTTTATAAAAGCAGCATGTTGCCTATCGGTACTGTACATCTACGACTACCGGGATTGCTTAGAACCGCCAATAAATTGAATATAGATTGTGTCCCCGCAATTGTTGGATTCGAAGGAATCTGTGGTGGTGCACATCCGGTCATGGATGGTTTCGTAGTCTGTATAGAACACAAAGACATATTGGTTGATGCTTGGAACCAAGAACAACGAATTCAAAACGAAAAGGATGAAGAGAAACGCCAAAAACGTGTATTGGATAATTGGAAACGATTGATCCGTGGTTTGGTGATTCGAAGAAATCTTAAGATCAAATATGATTTCAATTGATCATGTCATCTAGCTATATTTTTTAAGAGAAAACATTGGTGTAAAAAAATTTGAATGACCAAAAAACGAACTTAATGCCAGTGCTACCATCTGGTGGCCAAAAGGCGCACTAGATTTGTTTACGTTATTTTCACCAGATGGCAGCACTGGCATTAAGTTCGTTTTTTGGTCATTCAAATTTTTTTAAGTTTTAAATCTGAAACTGTTAGGACAAAGGTGGGAGGTGGATCGAAAATTGTCAATGTAATGATGATTTTGCATTCATACTTGCGTGCTATGCGGTTTTATGTTGTTGCTTTAAATCAAGCCATCATCGTCAACAAGAATAATAAAATAATTAGAACAAAGGTCGATTTGTTTCGGTGTAAATGTATGCGCCAGAATAATAATAACCAATGTTTGGGAGTTTTTTCGAGCACGAGAAGCTTCATCCAAGTTTTTTCCAACATCAATCCGACGAAACGAGCTCAAAAATAATTCGTTTGATTTGCATCTTGTAATTTTTCCCGGGCTGGTGTTGCCATATTGCATGTGATGGTACTTATTGTATAACATAATGCAACAGAAATATTTTCCTCTACATATTTGTTTTCTTCTTTTTCTTTTCCTTGGTTTGCTTTCGATCTTTTCATCAAGCTAAATATAACGGTTGATGCGTGTGCATGTGAAGATCTGTTGATTCAAAGTTGGTGGTATCCAAACCATCGTAACCGTCACCATTATCATGAACAATTCATACCTTGTTGTTGCGTAGCAAATATCCGACAAACAAAATAACATTATTTAATCCAAAAGACATTCAACTTTCAGACATTCAATCTTGGCTACCTGATTTGATGTTCTGTCATAGTTTTACAATGGTTATATGTTTGTATGTGTTTAGATGAATTTCAAAAAGTTAGAATATAATTCAGTCATGGTGCGTTTTTTTGCCAGATAAAGAGAAACCGAAAAAAAAGGAGAAACCAACCATATAACCACAAATTGTGCATGATGATCATCGGTCTTGCACTGAAGCCAAGTAGTTTGCTGTATTGATAAACGTGGAAAACGTTTTTTTCCTTTTTTTTTATTACTTCTGCCTAGCCAAATTGAATTCGAAACAAACTATAAGTTCATATTTAACCTGCGAAAATGGCATCCAAAAATCAAAATGGAAATAATAAAGCAAGTATTGATCCGATTGAAGAATATCGTACCAGATTCATGTATTGCAGTATTGGTGCCACATTGATGTGTTTAGGCGTTATTGTTTTGGTTTCCGGTTTGGTTGTCTACATAGTCAGCGCTACCGGTCCTAATAATTACGTTAATAACATGTTAATCCATCATCAACATGATTATAATCAAACTTATTGGCCAATCATCATTGCAATCATATTATCTTCTTCTGGTATTGCATTCATCACTATAGCAATAGTATTCACATTGTTGGCTTGTTTTTCGCATGGTCGAATCGAAGATCATTTTAATAATAATAATCGCAATTCTTCATCAAGAAATAATCATCCTCAACATTATCATCAATCATCATCGCCGCTACCAGCAAGAGATGGTGTGGTAGGCGGTAGAATATTGGATGAAGAACAGAGACTATTGCCTGCGCCGAATGAATTAAATCGAAATGAATCAAATATGACCAAATCGTTTCAACCAATCCATATTCAGCAACTACATCCATCACCGGCACCGCCACCACCTCCTCCGCCGCCACCACCTATAACCGCACAGCCTCATATTCATCATCATAATGTTTCGGTACCTAAACAGGAAAAACAACCACCCTTAGTCGCTGAATTATCATCATCGCGTCAAAATAACCGAATGGGTGATCTAAACACTATTGGACTTCCTTTGGCATATTCAACTGCAAAGAAAGTACCACACAATGGTTTCAGCTATTTGACTCACCCAGAAGAGATCCAAATCTACCATGAATTTCATCAAAGACAATCAAGACATCATCCGCATCATACATCACATACACCGTCTCCGCCGACAAGAGCAACAGTCACTAGCCATGAATCGGTTATTTAGTCGAAATTGATTGACCCAGCTTCCAAGTTAAATTTTGCTGATAGATTTATGCAATAATCTCTATATTAAACGACTTTTCTGTTTTTTTCCTTGTGATAAATTTAAACAAAAATTTCAAAACTAATAAACAATCGTTTCGAAATAAGATAATTGTTCGATACTTGAGTAATACCATCGAATTTCGTTCCAACTGCTTCCAATCACGGTTGTCTGGTTGGTTCTTTGCTTTTTGCTTGCTGTTGTTGTTGCTTTTTCAGGAAATCAACCATCGCACTATCGGCCATGTATAAATGAGCCGGTTTGACTATATTTGAAAAACTCGAATAAAGTGATGCTGTTGAGCACGATGGACATCGTTCTCAAAATGATGGCAATGATCATTGCTAAATGAATGAATGTCCACTCATTGTTCTGTATTATTTCAGCTTGTTACACACGCACACACACACACACTTAGTTGGGACGAATCAACGACTTGCAAGTATCATCGAATCAAAATGGTAGTCACAAGTATTTCGTGTTTGATATCATCCAGAACTCGTCCTTCCAGGTGAATATAAGAGTGCAAAGATACTTGTTGGATATTTTTGTGCGTCGAATAAAAAGGGCTCTTTTGAAGAAAAGCAATTTATTTTCTCATTCATTCATCCATGCGATCATTCTCTTTACCGCTAACCATAATTTTTCTAGTCTTTATAGATACTGCCACCATTCTATCGCCATTCTATTCACCAACAAGACAACATTTGAGACTAGTTTGGCCATGGCCTTAACATTTATAGCGGACAAATTAATTTTGCTATATTTATAAGAAAAAAATAGATATCTCCTTGACACCAGCTTAAGATATCGGATCTACCACCACCACTGCTACTTGTTGTTTTTCCATACATTTTAGATAGAAACAACGTTGCAAATTGCAACTTGTTATCTTGACGAAAACCGCAAAAGAACATGCCTCCATGTTAATCCTCGTTCCCGTCATCTTTGGTCAAAATATAAAATCATCCAAATTAATCCCACATTTTTTGATCGGTTTAAATTTTGGTGAATAAAAATGATCCTCCCTTGAAAAAAACTTCAGTTTTCGTTGTTAGTTATTTTTCCTAATCGAGCGTAATCATTGAAATACCACTCTCTCTCTCTCGCTCTCTAACCACCGCATATTCGAGCCTGAAGATACAACACTGTAGGCACTCTTCACGCTTCGAACAGACTTATTCGTTTGTTTTTTAGATTTTCTTGTTTATTCGCTCATTTTGGTTGATCATCAATTTAACTTCAAAATTTCCAATCAGAAAACTATGCATTTTTCTACCATATCTGCTGTCCATATTTTTATGCAATGAAACAAAACAGGCTGCTAGAATATCGTGATTGATTAAATGAAATATTTTTTTTGATTCATCTGACATGTAACCAACAAGTTTCGGTTGTTGTCGTTGGCTGGTTTCTTTTCTGCACATCAAAATTTGTTGACATTTTGATTAGAATAGAAGACGAAAGCACAAACATGCAGAAAACTAAACGATAAATAACCCGACAGAGTCACAAATACCTTTAATATTGTAATTATTTTTAAAAATTTGTGATCCTTTTAGTTAGATTATATTTCCTTTATTTTCATTGGATTGTTTGTTTAAATATTTTAACACAAGTGCCAATACTGCAATAATCATCATAGCAAGCCATAACATTGTCTTGAAGAAAAGACTAATCACGTGAAAATCTGAAAAATTATAATGGCCGATTTTGATATAATACGCGATCAAACATTAATGTTCTTTTTGGATCATCTTATCGGTAAAGGTCAATCACGAACATTGCACGATTTATCCTGTCAATTCGGAGCAAAAGGTTTCACCAAAGAAATGCGACAAATTGCCGGTGGAAGCCAAGCTGGTCTGAGAAAATTCTTATTGCAATTCCCTTCATTGTTCACGATCGATGGTGAAAATGTAATATGATCTCAGGCAGGCCTTGTATTCAAAGTTTTGAATTACGTTGTTTTGTTTTTGAAAATTTGATTTCAGGTACATTTAACCCCTCTGACCAGTAATCAAAATGGTACATCAGCGCGTGATTACACCAAAGAAACTATAGAATTTTTCACCGATAAACTAATGTCCTACGGAATCGCAGAAGTACCATTGAAAAGTTTGTTTGGGCACCGGTCCCAAGCATCCTCGGAAATACGTCATGTTTCTGGACAGAATGTTAAAGAGTTTCGTGAATTTCTATCAACCCAATCCAACGTGTTTGTCGTCCGTGATGATTATGTTGTTTTACAATCTGTTCTTGATCAATTGGAAAAGGATGGCCACAATGAATTGTTGAGAAGAATGCCAGAAGAGATCACTTTGGATCCATATTTAATGCAACAATTGGTCAATGATTTGGAAGACAAAGTTTACTGTTTGACCGAAAATTATTCTAACAAAATATCCATCGATCTATTGTATAATGCTATGAAATCTAGCGAACAATTACCGGCTTTATGGGATGATTTTGTCAAAGTGCCAACAGATTTGAACACGTTCCTTCATATGAATTCGCGTATATTTTTGGTCCAAGGAAACATGGTCAGCTTGACTAATGAACGACAAATAGCTTTAAAAGATAAACGTACCAATACTGATAATAATAATGATAGTTATCATGTTGAGAAGAAGATCGAATCCAATCAACAATTTTCTAGTCAATGTTCCTCATTCGCCAAAAAAGCTTCAACGGCAGCGATAACAAAAGATGGACAACAAAAAACTACACAGATTGCCAATAATAATAATAATAATAATAACCGTCAACATCATCCAATGTCTAGCATCAATACGCCAACATCAGCAATGACAGTCAATCAAAGGATTCGATCTCAGATCATCAAGATTGTCTCCCAAGGTTGTAACACCGTGGATAGTGCAAATCGAACAATGGATGATACAATGAATGATGCGTGTTTCAATGATAACCAGTATGATAGTATTGATCTACAAATAATAAAACCTCGTGTAATTGTCAAGAATATTGATTGCGAAAATATAGTAGAAGATATTTTCAAAAATTGTTCAGCCATTGCTTTCGATGTGGAAGGTATTAATTTAGGTGTGAATGGTGAAGTAACTTTAATTCAGATAGCCTATCAAATGGACAATCGTACTAATATTGTCTTGTTCGATGTATTCCTCAATCGAAGTCTGATTGAAAGTGGATTGAAAACATTGTTAGAATCTGAGAAAATAATCAAAGTAGGACACGATGTTCGAAACAACAGTGCCAATTTGCATAAATGTTATGGTATCGCATTAAAGAATGTATTCGATACACAAGTTGCTCATCTGATTCTCCAACAACAAACAACTGGAAGACCAGCTTATAAACCAACCAAATACATTTCATTCTTTACGCTTTGTAATCATTACGGTGGACCTAATTTCAATCCGAAAATGAAAGATCGACTCCATAAATTGTATCGGAAAGATTACAAATATTGGAAAAATAGACCATTAACTGATGAAATGAAATTGTTTTCCATCATCGAAGTTTATGGCTTATATCCGAATGTTTTTGAAAAAATGAAGAAACAAATACGGCCAGAATATGAACCGTTATTCGAACAGTTAGTCTACGAATCAGTGTTTGCATGCATCAATGTTGATGAAATTAAACAATTAAAGCGTCAGCGGAAATTCGAATTAGAATTAACTGATTTAAAATTGAAATTATTCAATAATGAGAAGAAAAAGATTGTTTTGAGTAACAGAGAAATTCGTTTACTCAGGTAAATACAATTTGCCCTGAAATTCGATCAATTGATTTTAATTTAAATCTACTCACCTTTCAATAGATACATTGATTTGACCGACGAAATCCGCAACAAAATCGAAGGACCATTGAATGTGGCCAAAAAATTGAAACGTTTTGAGACGAAAAAATCCAACGGAACGTCGAACAATGTTGAACATCCGGACAGAGCGGTGAATTCAAGCGATGAAACGGATGAAAGTGATGATGATAATGAAGATTATTATGAAAAAAATCAATCATCGAGCTTATCGCCACCAACTTCCCGAGACTATGATCATTCCGGGGAATATGGTTCAGCATTCATAACCACCACAAATAATAATAATATGGTTGTTGAAACAACAGCGTGTTGCCAATGTCAATGCCATAATAATAATAAATTAACCAGTATGAACAACAAGAGCGACACCGTAACGACTAATGGTCAAACATCCTGTTATGATAAACAATCGCCACAAACATCGATTAATTTTAATTTAAATGATCATAAAAACACACGTCAAGATTTGAATTATGATCGTTGTGATACTTATACACAAACATTATCAACCGGTGATATTGTCATAACTAAAATTTTTGTTAATGAATCCGATTGTAGCCAGGCTGAATCATACTGATGAATCATCATTTGATTGGTATTTACAAATTTTTACTGCCTTGAATTGTTATTGATATTATCAAATATAGCAAAATTCTGGATTTTAGAGAATGTGGAATTTACTGAAACAAATAAATTAATATTAAAAATACAAAATTTATTACAAGTTATTTTAAAATTATTGCAATAAATGAGTAAATTTTTTATAGAAATATCATCATCTTATTTACACACTTGAAATCCTCAATCCTTAGAATTGGAAAAATAATCTAATTTTTTTTTAATTTGGGACACTAGAATCATCAATAACATATTTTTTTTTCACACAAATTTGATCTTAATCATAGATCTTCATGTTGCATATATTTGGATTTGAGCTTCTCGATTCGAGCAATAAATTCACTTTTCTCGATACAACCTTCACATGTTTCATCCCAATCAGAGAGGATTTTCTTCAAATCTTTTACTTTTAATTTTTTAAGATCAACAGTTCTTAGGTCGATTGTTTTTTCTGGTTCAACCAAAACAATGACAGAATTAATTGAATCGGAATTAGAAAATGAACAAAATTAATTGATTTTTCAATGATTACCATAACGTAGTTCACAAATTTGCGAATCTTTTTTCATTAATTTTTCACAGACTTTATCTGCCGGCATTCCCCAGCTCAACGGTTTGGACATTTCACCTAGAATTTTTGTAGCAGATTCCTCAAGACCACCAATATAATAACACTTGATCAAACGAAAAACCATTAATTTTAACATAGAAAAAAACTTGAACATTTTTGAGAAATCTTACAAATCTATTTTCGGCTTTTTTGGTTTCCAAACAAAACTCTCGAAAACGCTCCTCAATCAAAGTAGGATTTGATTTCTCTTCGGATGACAATCTTCCAATTAATTTGTTCAAAACTCCAACACATACTTTGGATTGCCAAAATAAAGATCATGGTCAAAAACGAAAAAATTTTAACAAGATAGACAATCAAAAATTACCTTCACACTTTCCTTCGACTAATGCTTCGGCCCAGTGATGAAACAAAGTGGTCAAAAACAATGTTTGTAAAAAATTAAATATCAACATTTTTGATTTGGAGATTTCTCGGACGTAATCAGCTTTTGATTTTTCAGCGAAAATATATCAAAAATCTAAGAAACAAATAATTGGATTTGAATGATTTCTATTTTTTTCGCGATCTTTGTCACGCAACCGTATTTTTTAATACACGTTATGCTTGACGTAATGTTTTGTGCGCTTATAAAAGAATACCTCACACTTTAACAAACCGAAAACTGACGTCGCATAAGCTGATTGGTAGATTTGTTTCTGATGACGCATGCGCTCGTTGAAAACTTGTTTGATCATGGATTGGTTTGCGTTTGTTTTGGATATTTCAAAAACGACAGCCGGTTTAATTGGATAATTCAATGATAAAAAAAAGTTGAGGATGATGGTATTTTTATAATAAATAATCATATATCATCAATTATGTTGAATGTATTTCTAATTTAATTATAATCCAAATTTTATATCCTTTTGAATGATACTTGTAAAGGTTGATCATTGATAAATTTATAACCATTCAAATTATTGATGGCATTGAATGCGTCTTGATATGAACTCATCGTGACAAAACCATAACCACGTCCCTGACCAGAATCCCCTCTACGAATTACGTTGACACGAATCACTTGACCATAGTAAGAGAACAATTTTCCCAAATTAAATTCATCCGTTTCTGGTCCAATATTGTAAACAAAAAGTATATGTTCTCCATCCATGCCTGAAGTGGAGGATTCTGGTTCAGACAAACCAACCGATGTTGTTCCACTAAAGTTCGGATTGAAATAAGCTTGTGTCGATGCACCATATGGATAATGGCGATTGTCTTGTATTTGTGGTTGTTGATAATATGGTTGATGATTACGGCCATCTGAATACATCATACTATAAGAATCATCGGTAGTGACCGACATGTTATATTGTTGAGCTGGTGACAATGGATTGTAGCCTTCATGATGTTTTTATGAATGAAAAAAACATATTTTTCCAAGGCATAAATTCTAGCATGTTCAAGAATACTTACGATTATTATGTGATGTGTTCCGTATTGGACCGGAAAACGCTCTTGAATTAGGATTGTAATTTTTATTGCTCTTGTTGTTGTAATAGAAATGATTATTATCCATCATCATCGGTTGGATTAGTTCTCTATTACGTTTGTTTTGTTGATTTTTTGGTACCAAATTGATATTATTATTAGAATTGTAGTGTGGAAACAATGATGATTTTTCTTTTAATTCTTTGTTCATTGCCATTTTTTTATTCGACTTGAATAGGGCCAAAAAAATATTTCATGAGAATATAACGTTACATTTTTGAAGCAAAAGATTACCTCGTTTGTTGCAAATTTGACTTTCATTCGGCAATTTGTTCCGGGAACAATTTTATCATCGAAATTGGCAATGGCTTGCTTTGCTTCTTCATGAAGATTGAATAATACAAATGCTGTACCGGAATTGTTGCCCAAAAGACGGCATTGAATTATGCTACCACATTCGGAAAATAAATTTCTAACATCTTCTTCTTTAAAACTTGATGGCAAATTTGTAACATAAATATTCGCTTTTTTGATCTCGTCGCTTGATGGACGAGCAAATGATACTTTGATTTTCTTACTATTTATTATCGTTCCATTTAATTGATTGATAGCCCTTTTGGCATCTTGAACATTAAAATACTCAACAAAGCCGAATCCATACGAGTATCCGGTAGTTTTGTTACGAACAATTTTGGCTGAACGAATATCGCCATATTTAGCGAATAAGACACGGAAATTTTCATCGGTCATTGTTTGCGGTAGATAATTTATAATCAAGTTGGCACGATCAAAATTATTGTTGGTGTCATCGTCATCTTCATTTTCCGCTTTTGACAACATAATCCGAGTTGTTGTTCGCGTTGTTTGTTTGTTTGCCGACATGTTTCTTTTAAATCTTTCATGCAAAAATCATCAGTCTGGTTTAATAATTTTCATCCAACAAACTAGAATAATTCACAAAAAAAATTCAAATAATTAGTCAATCAATCAATCAATTTTTCTTTGATTTTCGTTGGCAACTACCGTGACCATATTTCAATGAGAAAAATAATAGCAGCAATAACAATAACAACACAGATGCTGCTTGGTGGTGCTTCTGCTCTAAATTTTTTTTTTTGCAAAAAAATCAAATGTAGCGCCACCTATTGATGGATGGCTGAGTTTTGAAGAATTTCGAAAAATCAATTTTTTCAATCAATCATTCACACTTGGCCATATTCTGAAAATAATAGAATTTGGTTATCGGAATGGCCAACATGGGCATGGTAATCGATAGACCACATTCTTCAATCTTCTCCTTAATAACAGTTTCTCGTGATGTTTCGTAGAGAACAATAAAAACAAGAGGAAACAACCATCTTAAATATAGCGAATATATAGAACTGAAACTTGGCCCTAAAATTATATAGTGTGTGCAAAGTGGATATTCTTGTTGGTATTCCATGTATCTGTTATTAGTTTTTAGGACAGTGGGATATGGTTAGTTGCCGTTGGCTGCTATTATCCTTGTCTGGTTAATAAAATAAGGATCATTTAGGGATCTATATATGCGGAATTTCGTTTGTGTTTATTACCAAGACCATTCTTGGTTCCATAACACAATTCACCATAGTTTTTTAAATAATGATGAGTACTATAAGTAAAGTCCAACAAGCCGAGTGGTAATCAATCTGGGTTCCATCATTTTTTCTGATGACTTTTAATAACTTTGTATGGCTAATTAATCAGCTTGATGCGCGTGTGTAATCCAGCTCGAAGAATATTCGTTCTTTTTACTACGTTGTGGTCAGCGAATAGAATTGAAATAATTAAATCGATGTGTGCATAATATCATGGACCGGAGGATCATTTTTGTTTCATTGCCATCATCATCATAATTGTCTTCAAGTGATTCTGGTGTTTGTCGAACAAAAAACTTTGCTGAAAAAATGTCAACAACGATGAAATTCAAGAAGCCTTTCACTGCCCAATGGATGGCAATTATTCTGCTGATTTGGTTGTGTCATTCTATCGATATTCATTGGACCGCTGGAAGCAGCCGGAAAAGTTTGTTTTCCTTCGTTTAAATTATCGATTCAATCTGTAAACTATTCATTCTGTGTTTTCAAAACCTTCCTCTTATTATCATGATGATCGGTTACATTTTACCGATTCGTGAACCAATAGTTAACTCATCAATAAGCTGTTATTCATGTGATAGTCGAAATGAAAGCGACATCAATTGTCAGGACCCTTTCAATCCGGCTATGTCAAAGTACGTGGAGAATTGTAAAGTGCCCAAACAGAATCATATAGGTGTGTTTCCGGCAAGATTCTGCGTTAAAGTAGTAGGCAAAACAGGTTAGTGTTTGAACATTTGAAAGAATATTCTGTTAACTAGAATTTTTCTCTTTTGAACAAGTTGAAACGGGCGAATCCTTGATGATACGAGCTTGTAGCTTGGAAAGTATGGACAACCAGTGTGGCAAATTCCGATTTGAAGGTTTATTATACATGGGCTGTATATTGACTTGTGATTATGATGGCTGCAACCATGGACATCCGCATGGATATCAGCATTACTATGAACAAGTTGCCTTTTTCATCATCCTTATGAGATTGTCGCTGGTATTAATCATAGGCTTTTGAACTGATCCCACTGCCAAGCAACAATCCAGAAGACCGGGACCGGTGGAAAGATATTGTTGTAGAAGCTATGGCTTTCAATGGGCCGCTAAGCTTTATTGATTGATTGATTGATTTTGAACTGATCTGGATAACTATCCTGTTTTTATGAATTACTTGAATCCTGACCATATTTTCACATGATGATGACCTTATAAGTTTGCCATATTTAGAGACCAATGCAAGTTGCGGAATTATGTTTGAATTTTACCATCAATTTATTTTAATCATTATTGGCATTGATTTTTTTTCAGTTATCCACGGGTACACGCATATCGATATCGGATGATAATTTTTTTTTTTTTGATTGTAACCAGTCAACAACATAACCTTCATAATTTTGCAAAGTTTTCTCAAAATTTCGGAGCATAAAATCAACAGAACATGAACCTTGAATTTCACATTATTGATGCATTTGTTGATCCTTCATCACCGTTTTCCGGTAATCCAGCTGCAGTGGTAATCTTGCCGGAAAAGGTAATCCTCAATTTGAAATGAATACACTTACAAATCCTATATCGCTTACAGGATTCAATTTCCGACCAGACCAGAGGTAATATAGCCGCAGAGTTCAATCTGAGTGAAACCGTTTTCTTGGCGCCGGTCTCAGAAAATGATGAACAAACATGGTTTATCCGATGGTTTACGCCTAAAGTTGAAGTCCAACTATGTGGACACGCTACGGTGGCTGCTTCTCATGTTCTTTTCAAGAACAAAATCCAAAGCAAACTTTTGAAATATAAAAGTTCCTTTCAAAAAAAACTTGAAGCCCAATGGGATTCTGACTCTGAATCGGTGATATTGGATTTTCCCCTGAATGATTGTCGAAAGATTGAAAAAGTTGAATGGTTGGAACCAATTAAACAAGCAGTGGTTGGCTCAGACAATTTAAATCAAATAGTTGATGTTCAATTATCCGATGGAGCTGGAAAGCTATTGATTCGTATCAAAGACAGTGATACAGATGAATTTCTGCGAAAAATTCAACCGGATTTTGAAAAATTACTCAGAATCAATGTGGAAAATAGATTTAGAGGAATAATTTTGACCCAAAAATCAACCAATATCGCTGGTCCGAATGCAGTTCATTTTCGATCCAGATATTTTGCTCCGTGGGTCGGTGTCCAAGAAGATCCAGTTACAGGATCGGCGCACACAGTACTAACACCGTACTGGTCTCGGATATATCGATCAGAGAACAATCTTAAAATTGAGGAATTTTTAGCTAGACAAGGTTCCAGACGAACCGGTTTGCTAAAATGCAAATTGAGTGAACACAATGATCGCGTTCTTATCAAAGGAAAAGCAAGAACATTTTGTCGAGGGATGATCGAAATCCCTGAATAATTGTATTTAAAAAAACTTGAGATCTTCATTTAAATACAATAAATTTTAGCCCTAGATTTTATTAAAAGCAGCAATATCTACTGATTGAACAAAATCTTCAAATGCTTCGATTTTTTCAGTCAATTCTTCGACAGAAACTTTTTCATCTTCGATCACGCAAACGATTTGAAGTTTTTTGATTCCATAACTGACTGGAACAAGTTTGGCTATATTTTAATGGAGAAATTTAAAATCATTTGAATGGGAAATCGTTTGACAACAAAAACTTACAAGCTCCCCACAATAGTCCATCCATTTGAATTGATCGCACACATTTTTCCAATTCCGTCATATCTGTCTCGTCATCCCAAGGTTTTACATCCAGTACAATGCTGGATTTTGCAATGGTTGCCGGTTCTGCAAATTTAAAATAACATTTCATTTTATAACCATCATATCGTGTCAACATAAAATAATCTAATGCCATACTTTTAGCCTTCTTTGCTGCATAAGCATCGAGACGTTTTTGTCGAAGTTCATTGGCTTCTTCATCGTCATCTGATCCGAATAGATCAACATCATCATCGTCGTCGTCTGGTTTGGCCGGTTGCTTTGGTTCAGCTTTTTTGGTTTGTGGCGCCGGTTTCTGTTCTTGGCTTGATAGCTGCGATGACCAGTTTTTCACCAGAGTCGTCAATTCATTGACAGCTTTGAATTAAGACACAAGTTGATCAAAGTTTAAGTTTGAATTCCGTCTAATATTACCTGATTGCAATTCAGTCACTTTGGTTTCAAGAGCTTGAATCCTTTGAGAATCTGTATTTCGATTTCCGCCACTAGAAGCCTGCTTCTAATTATAATATCATCATATCATCAATATAATTTATAGCAGAGTCAAACATTAGACAAATCGGAAAATTAGGAAACAGCGAAACAGGAAAAATAGTAGGTCAATCACGGGTTTAGTTGGGAAATTTTGGAAAAAAGAAAGCTAAATGTGATTTAATCAATCATCATCATCATCTACTCACAGAGGCTAATGATGATTGAATATTTTTTCTTGCTTTATCTATATCAAAAACGATATCAACATCACAATTTACTTTATTCTTGCCAGAATTGGCGACATCAAAGTGCTGCTTTGTAGTAGCATTCTTTTTCGCTTTCTGTAAATTCAAAGTAAATCAACACATATCAACCAGCGTGAAAAATTGTCGGAAAAATGGTTAAATTCAAATTTTGGTGATTAAATTTAATTAAAAGAGTTGAATTTTTGATTAAAACTAAAGAAAACATAACAATAGGACAAGCATCACACTGGATAAATGCAAGATAAATTAACAACAGACACACTTAAAAACGGGTTCAAAATAGTTACATTTTTATTGGGTTTTGATGATGTCGATGCAGAAGTTGGCTTAGATGTTGGGCCATTAATGAATTCATTTTCAACTAGATGAAAATTAAACAATTGAATCGATGGAAGTTCATTGAGTAAAGCTTGAGCAGGCATATTTTAGGCTGTTTCGGGCGAAGAAAAATAAGCTTATGGGCACTTCAATTACGATTCTAGCCTGGGAATAATATCGAGTCTTTTTTCGACTAATTTTTTAAACAATTGATGTTTAGCTTAAACGTGTTCGGAATTTAATGACGAACTAGAAGGAAAATTTAATAAATAAGAAAAAAGACAACGTGTATCGACTCGAAAAATGTGCGCGCAGCTGCTTGGTCTATGTACCATTAATAAACGACGTTTCGTATTTCAAAAAAATTTAATAAAATTTTTATCAAATGACGACTAGTTCAAAATTATTTGGTTACATTGTCAATTTTATTCTCTTTATCTTTATTCTCTTTATCAGTTGCGTTCTGGAGTATTCTATCATAAACTTCCCATAGAACTTTTTCATTAACTTGATTATTGAGCAAAACAAATGCCTTTTGAATGAGCATCGATTTAGGTTTGCGAACGCCACTTTTTGCATATTTTTTCGCAATTTTAGGGACCATACGAATGACTTGGCGACAAACTATTTCAATACGACCCAAATCAGTAATTAGCCACCAATTATATTGTTCAACAATTTTTAGCGGACTTCGTTCTTCGTGTTGAAAATATAATTTTAAAATATCATAGGTGGTTGTTTCGGAAATCTCTTGATTGAATACTAAATCACATAACTGAGCCAAATATTCACTGCAAACGAATTCGGTAATTGTTTCCAAAGATATAAGTGGATTGATTGGTTCAATTTTGACCAAAGTGAATGGGTCAATCTTTTCTTCAAAAATTGGCTTTAAAAAATCTATTATGAACCGGAAACATTCTTTGCCGATTTTGCGTTGAGATGATGCAAAGATTTCAGTGAATAATTCCAGCAAACCAGTGTCATTTATCAAGAAATAAGCCTCACGCAAAGACAGACCATATTTTTCGATCAGTTTTTGTCGAATGTGTTGAGGTAAATCGGGAATTTGTTTTCGGATCGTTTCGATACAGATCAACGCTCGATCGTTTTTTGAATCCGTTTCGATCAGATGGATTGGCGGCAAATTGGGTTCAGGCATAAAACGATAGTCTTGAACTATTTCTTTGTCACGCATCACAAATGTTCGCTTATTACGCCAGTCATAGCCAAGTGTTTCATTGGTAATGGAACCACCGTCCTGTTCCAGAATGGAACTTTGTCGTTCTATCTCGAATTGAGCAGCTTCACGAATGAAACGAAACGAATTGAGATTTTTTATCTCTGTTCTTGTCCCAAGTTTGTTGGAGCCAACAGGGCGAACGGAAACATTCGCATCAACTCTGAGAGCACCTTCTTCCATTTTGCAAGAACAAACTTGGATAGTTTTCAATATGGCAATCAATTCTCTAACCAGAGATATCGCTTCCAGTGATGAATGAAGATCTGGTTCAAACACAAATTCCATCAACGGTACTCCGGCACGATTCAAATCAATCAGATTAACATTCATTTCTTCGTCTAATAAGCTTTTTCCTGAATCTTGTTCTAATTGTATTTGTTTCAAGCGACAACGAGTAAGATATGGTTGAAAATTTTCAAAACGCTCATAGAATTCATCATGAACGATGAATTCAATAAAACCATTTTGAGCTATAGGATTACGTTGTTGGGTGATCTGGTATCCATTGGGCATATCACCATAAAAATAATGCTTACGATCAAACGTACTTTTCAATGGAATTTTACAGTTTAAGGCTAGGCCCGTTTTAATTGCCATTTCAACACATTTTCTATTCAATATGGGCA
Source organism: Amerodectes protonotaria (assembly GCA_025882695.1). Lineage (NCBI taxonomy): Eukaryota > Metazoa > Arthropoda > Arachnida > Sarcoptiformes > Proctophyllodidae > Amerodectes > Amerodectes protonotaria. The sequence continues at coordinate 5,714 of JAOZJS010000556.1, read as the reverse complement.
ATGTTCCAGGTAGAGAGACATCAAAATAAGTAGCTTGAGAATTGGGACGTGATAAAAATTCATTCGAAGCATTCGAGAATAATTTAGATTCGGTCAAAATTTGTGCATGAACCTCTAAACCAATCACTGGCTCCAGTTTTGGATTTTCAATTTTGGTTTTTATCGAAAATTTTTGGAAGAAAATTCTGGACGGAATTTCATTATTTTTAAATATTTTAGAATTTTGAAGAATTTTCAACAGAAACATGGTTCCACTGAGTAAAAACAGCTGTCCATTGACTAAACTAGTCGAAATAGCCGTTTGGGCGCCGTGAATTATTCTGAGCGTCCATTTTTTTCTAGAGTTATTGGAATCATAAATCCAACAATGATCTACTTATTGAGGCATGGGAATTTATTTCCATCTTTATATAATTCACTTATCAGAAGCACTAGACAGCCTGTGTTCACGTCCGTCGTACTCAAAGTCAAACAGAGTACGTTAGATAAGGAATAATTATGGTTTCCATTAATATTTGTATACTTTACGGAATTTAGTACGCATCCAAGAAGATGAAAACCTAATTACGGTTGAAGGGATTCCTATTGAATCTGATCGCAAAGATCATTTGATCAAGTTGCCATCAACGTCTTCATCTGATTGTGCCTGTACATTATGTAAACTTGATTTGAAAAGATTGGAATATTCTGTATGTTCAATTCATTGTGTTTAATGATTTTATCCAATGTTTTTATTCCGATCTAAATAGGATGTTTTGATTTTGAGTCAATTCACTGACTCAAATGGAAAATTGATGCCCCAACCCGACACAGGTTTATGTAACTATTCCTATAAAAAAGTCAAAAATTTGGTCAATCAAGCACACTCTGCGCGTTTGTTACCTCGTCCACCGGATTATCAAAGTTATGGACCTTGGGATGAATTGAATCATTATTATGAATTTCCAAGAAGAATCCGAGATTTACCTAAAACTATAATAAGAAAAAAATATTGGCGCTAATTTTGATTTCTTTGGAAAATACTAATAAAAATAAATTTCATTGTAATACTTGCTTTATTAACTGTTTGATCCAAGTGAGAGAAAAAAAGGAATCCGGATGATAAATTTATTCTATACACTTGATTAATTCTCTGTATTCCAATATCGGATACGTGATTGGTTCCTGTCGGTCGGCTTTTTTTATCCTTTATGCACGGTAAAACTGTGCCGCATCATAATTTTCAATAGTCCAACTTGTCGTGCTGCTTTGTTTTTAACAAACTCTATCCCAATACTGTCGGCTTGAGTTTCAGCTTTATATTTCTAGAATAAATTTCTAGGTTTCAAGCGGCTTTAACGAAAAAAAATGCACGATTCAGCTTGACGTTCTCTGAATCTTTTCAATTTTTGTCCGTTGTTTTTTTGCATGTAAAGATCAAACAATAATAATGAATTTAGCCAGAATGATTGAGTTTTGCACAAGAAGCGACAAACAAAAAGGTGATGATGGAATAGACAGGATGTTGGCAAACAATTTACCTCTCTTCCTTTTTGCTTGGTTCATTATTCACACATTGACTTCCTTTGGTTCTAGTTGTTTTGATGCATTGTTGCGTAATGAACACATCCGCCTTTGGCATTATTAGCCCGGTAAGTATCGGATAGGATAAACTCTAAATATAGACAACAAACACCATAGAATCGAAAAAACAATTCCAATCCTTTTTAGTTTTTGTCGCAGTTTTTTTTTGTTTGTTTTATTCTGCATCTCTGTAGTTTGAAGATAAAAAAAATGATGTACAGCAGCAGAATTTAGTATTCGTCTAGATCCAAAATTCCAGACCCGTTTACATGAACGTTGACTTTGTCGGTATAGTTTTGGTTTGCACTCAATTAATTATTTAGCCTTGAATCTGGACAAAAACCACGATATAGCAGCCTTGGTCAAAACAAAGACGAATTCCTCAAACAAAATATTGCTTAAATTGTTTGTTTTTTTTTGGTATATCAAACATGTCAAACATTCAACCCGGAATAGGCGTCAAAATGTGAAAAATTGTCCAGATAGTTTCACATGATTTTAATTCTTCTTCTGTTTAGCTTGTATCCAAGTCTTTTGAAATGAAACAAAATCGGAGCCGGAAAAAAGTGAAATGAAATTGCCGCTGTTCATTCAATCGAGCATATTTTTTTAAACCTCATTATTATGATGAACAAAACGAAAACGCTTGCCGAATGCTCGGTGAATAGGAAACAGATTTATGGCCAATAAATTACTCTCAACAATGATGATGCAAGGAAAAATATTTATTTATTTCACCAGAGAATCTATGATTGTACCTTTCTTTTATTCCAAAACTTTCTGACTTTAAATTTGACTTTAATGATGTTTTTTTCAAATAAAAGTTTTATATCAGAAAACTTTAATGGATCCCAAAGATGAATGAATGATTTTTTCAAGGCCAACAAGAATATAATTCATTTAATCATAAAGATTAGATGGAATTTCACTAATTCTGGAATGCAAAAAACATGGAATGTTCATGGCAAAAAAAATTATAACAGCAAAAAGCAGCCCTATAATGAAATAATCGATTTAAAATCGAATTTTCTCTGTTTTAGCTCGCGCACGCACACACAAACTTTCCAATACTATCTTCCTCTGCTTCTGCAGAAAAAGAGGAGAACAGAGGATGGACAAATAAAACAGAGTAAAAAATAGAAATTGAAGTTCAATAACAAAAAAGAGGCGGTGAAACAAATTACATTATGAAGCATACGAAACAGGCTTTTATAGTACACTTTTGAACGCCTTTTCGGGTAGCTTTCAAGTTAATAAAAGTAATAGACATAAAAAAAAGAGGAGGGAAGAAAATTTATGCCAAGCCAGAAAAAAAATACACGAAAGCAATTCAATGCAATGATACTGAACACAGTGATTACTATCATTAAGTATCAGATATTTAAGATTCGCAAAATTGTTTTGGTAAAAAAGAATTTAAAAAAAATTCAATATTGCACAGAAGAGAAAAAACGAAAGGGGCCAATGTTCGCTTCAGCGCATTGCTTTTTGCCAAAATTAAATTTGCTGAAGCGCGAAAAATATATTCCCATTTCGGGCTTTAGATTGGTTCGAATCTGTTTGTCGAACATCCATTTCAGATGATGAATTTATCAGACAATCATCAATTCGCTAGGCTTTTTTTGATTGCTGTTTCCATTCAAATTATGGCAACATGATTTACAAGTTGTCCTTTGTTCAAAACAAAACCTCAGAGATTGGTCTCCAGAATGAATTTGCCTTCATTTTTACCTATACCAGATACGGGTCTAGTCGATATTTTGGTCTTTTCCTCAAATCCATCATCCTTGTCGTATGGTTCTATAATAGAAGTTTTCAATTTGTTATCTATACGATGATAAATCGTTTTTGAATCCAAGTCGTGAGATTGTTGCAGAAACCACTGAGTCTTTGATGGATTATTATCGGCATTAACAGTTGTTAGTGATTTATGTTGATTCAGAATCGTTCCCCTAAATGATGAAGCTAGTGATTCTACATCATCAATCGATGATTCACGATTCATGATCGCTGTAGTTGGTTTCTGTTCATTTCCATGGCACAACAAATATTCATTGACGGAATTAGCAGTCACGTCGAATGTAGAATTGCTAGCATTTGTGATCAAATTTGTTTCCTCTTTTTGTGATTGAATTTCTGTCAGCATATCATTATAGCCACAGTTTGTCATATTCTTGTGGATTTTGTTGAATTAAAATGATTAGTAATAGCTGTAATGGAGAGGCCAATTAAACCACTTACCTGTGACCCATTGAATCTGGCAACACTACGATTTCCATTTCTATCAGCATTTGTATTATTGTTATTGCTGTTGCTGGTGTTATGATTGTTTCTGGTTGTGTGCACTCCATTATTATCACCATGCAAATTGGTGTTGGCCATAGTTTGACGGAAATATTTCAAACCATAAACTCTGGAACTAAGCCAATTAAATTTCCGCACCATTGGTGCCAAAATGGATTGATAAAAGGTGATTCGAAACTGCCTGGACATTCCACAATAGATTGCGAAATTGATTGGATAGGAAACAATGATGAAAAAATTGGTCAACATTATTATCGTGTTTAAAACACTATAGTTGACCAATTCTAATGCAAACATGTTCTGTACAACATGCAGTATTGTGGTCAATGCTAATGGTATCTCCAGGAATAGGAACATTGTCACAATAACAATCAACATGATTGTAGTGGATCGTGAATCGATTCTGCTGATTCTGGTTTGCCTCAATTCTTGTTGAATTGGTTGCTCTTGATTACTGAGAACGTTTGGTGATGACAGACTAAAGCGATTCACAGAAGAAACCATCATATTATTTTGGGCCCCAGACAAATGATCCACCATTGGTGGGGAATCGAGAGCACTTCGATCATTAAGGCTTAATGGATCTTCAACTTCATTTCCTAAATTGTTTAGATAGTTCTGATTTGAGTCCAAAATGTTTGAGAAATCATGTCTTTGTGAATTATCGTTTGGATTATTGGAGCTTCTCTCTTTATTGTAATTGGTGCTATGAGGATCTGTAGTTATCACACTGGATCTTTTCGGTAATGGATTATTGTTGATTGAATGATTGGCATTGTTGATGATGGTGATCATCGTTGTTGTATTGACACTGGTCGGTGCATGTCCTTGTAATTGTATTGATGCGGTGGCCCTAGAATTACTTAATAACCGTTTCCGTGTTTTCTGGGTTTGATGCAATGCACGAAACAATAAAACATTAAGCCACACAAGTATTATACATGGACCAGTATGGACGAATATAATCCGAAATCCATAATAAAACACATAATAAGTATTTTCACCAACATATTTGATGACCTACATAGAAAAAGTCAAAAGTGATTGGGTCAAAGTCGAATTCATAAGAAACTTTATTAAATAATCAAGCCAGAATAAAATCTAGGCAAATTAGTTTGGAAGTATTTCTTTTTGCCCTAACATGCTAGAACCCACATTCTTTTTAAAAAAGTAGAATAATCTGAACGAAAAGACATTCCATTTGTTGTTACTGCGGTGGAGAATCCCGTCGAGATTTCCGCATTGCTTGCCATCTTAATTACCATAAAAACAATAATAATAATTATCATAATTTTTGTTTCGTATGCATGTGTAAGTTTGTATGGCAAAATCTGCAAAACTTTAACAAACATAAAGCATAATAAGCATAATGCTTTTTCTCTTGAGACCCTAAGGCTCTTATATCTGTAGATCTTGATGAAAATACCAAAAGAAACCAGGAAACAACCATAAAATACAATATGGTAAATAACAAAAAGACAAAGCAAGAATTAAGAAAGCAAAGAATGCATTCATTTCTTTCCTACATTAAAATTATTATTCTGTATTCTCCTCACATATTCTTGATTTACATGCAAGCAAGAATAAGATTATCACAATTAATCATTATTTTCAAACGGAAGTTCTTGAAATACCGTTCAATGGTATTTCTTTGGTAGATTTTACAATTTAGAGTAGATTCTTTCCTTTATTCATTCATTTTTTTAGAGTATTTTTCCTATTCAACGATTTCATAATATTAACCCTTTGGATGCCGGACGGAAAAGTGGTGGTTATGCGAAAAATGCCGGCCGAATTTCACAGTTTTACTAGGGTTTGGGAAAATGCTCATAAAAACCAAACGAGAA
>JAOZJS010000555.1:0-27794 GCA_025882695.1 Amerodectes protonotaria | reverse complement strand
GACACACCCGCCACTCAAGGAAATGGTTGAAATGAGCAAAAATGCTTCTCTCTCTCTTCCTTTCCTTTCCTTTCCTGTATCCATGGTTGAATATGTGAACTCTTGTCTGTGAACAATGTTCCACGATGTTGTTTTTGTCGTTGTTGTTGTTGTTGTCATCGTTGTTGGACAAGTGTGTTCCATGTGTCGATCATTTCGATTATAATACATTTTTCCACTTTCCTCCCAGTTTCTCGTTTTTGTTACGATGAGGATAAACGAGTGCGGACACCAACACGAAACAGATTTAAGAGTTGTCATTCTCTTCTGTGCCTTGTGTTATTGTTGTTTGTATATGTTCAAGTTAGCATATGTATTGAGGTCTTTCACACCCTTCTGAACACTTGAAATCAAAATTGAATCTTGCCACCAGTAGCCGGACAAAAAAAATTGAGGCTTCTAGTCTTTTCACAACCGATCCTCACAAACGATCATCCTGCTAATAAACACAAACGATTAGCCTGATTCGATCAGATCCAACCAAAATGCAATATTGGATTATTTTTGGACATTTTTTAACATAAAAAAGACAAAAAGAGACGGACGACGACGACGACGAAGCGAAAAAATGCGGTAGTTTCGAGCAAACTGAGCATAAAATGTAGTGTAGTGACAAATTGATAGATTTCCTATTCCTATCCGCCTTGCCATTTCCTTCGATTGTACCGTAGGGCCATTTTGTTGGATTTCTCATCCATTCTTGCATTGCAGTGTATTTGAAATGTTTAAGGTTGAGCTTCATTATTATATTACCGCTATTGTGGGGTTGAGAGAGAGAGAGAGGTGTAGGTCTCTCCAAATATCGGTGACAGATCTATTCTTTTCAGGTTTGGCTTTATTCTTTTATGATTTCATTTTATTATTATTATTATTATTATTATTTTCGTCTAATAAATACCAATTTCTATACATTTCATTTCATTCTAGGTTATAATGAATTGACTTTTGAATGTGTGTGGTAGACAGATAGACAGGCAGGCAGGCAGCTTCCAAACGGATTTCTAAATTCAAGCTTGTGTGTGTGTGTGTGTGTATGCGTTTCATTCATTCATTTTTTATTTGCCAAGAAACTGTGGTATTGATGGTGTTGGAACACCATCCACCACACAGCTGTTCCAGGGAAAGCGAGAGAGAGAGAGAGCGCGAAAAGATAAACGATCCAAAATTAGTCTGCCATTCACAATAATAAACCTGTGTGTGTGTATGTGTATGCGTATGCCAAACCTACCTAGCATTTATTTCATAATCATCAACACCATCACCTTATTATCCAAGAGGTGGAGCATAGCCAAGAAAAAAAGGGGAAGGGACTTTATTCATTTCATTGAAATTATTTTGTTCCAGAGTTTCCTTTTCTTCTTCTTCTTCTTCTTCTTCGTCGTCGTCTTGGTCTTGGTTCATTTTGTATTCTTCATTCATTTTCCGAGGGCCAAACAAAGAACCTGAAACGATCAAGCAACAACAACAACAACAAAAAAGACATCAGATCGACAAAAAGGGAGAACGAGAGAGAGAGAAAGCGAATAACTAAGTGAGTAAGTTAGGTTATGCTAGTCTGTTGGTTGTGTGTTTGCTTGATCCAAATAAGAGAAACTCTTTGGTCCAGAGTCGAATTGAATTGAGTTGATTTGAATTGAAATTGAGTTGAAGAGAAGACCCGGGGAATAGGCGAGAAAAATCTCAGGTTTTGTCAATGATAATACTGGTCGATCTTTTAGATGTCATTATTTTATTATTATTATGATCCTGGTCCAATATGAATACTGGTGACATTCAGCCAGGACACACACACACTGACAGACCGTTCAGGAAAGGTTCAGAAGGCCTAGAATACAACGGACGTAAATATATTGGAGGTGATAGATTTCTTTCTCGTTTCGTTTGTTCTTTGTTTGGCAGCAAAATCTATCCGTCAAAAAGGTTTATTTTGAACAGCACCAAGCCAAGCTAACAATGGGATTCCTTCCTTTTTTTTGTTAAACAATCCCCATTTCTATAATAATAATAATGCTAATAAATGTATTTGATGGCCCCAATGATCAACCAAAATGAAAACTAGATCCCTGGTACCCGGGATTCTGTCCCAAAACGTTCTGTATAGTCTTAAAATTGGAGACTTTCATAGGGAAACCTGTTGATTTTGTTTTTTTTCCGTAAACTTTCCCAAACTACCAATCGATCACACGTTGGCAAGTTTCCAACACCAAATATAACACACATTGTTAGCCAAGATAAAGGGAGGAACGCGAACGCGAGCTAACTAATAATAATGTGAACCAGGCAAGACGAGGAGTGGTCAGTTTCAAGCAATGAACAGAGAGTGAAGCAATGAACAGAGCTTAAGCAATGAAGAGAAGGTTTGTTTTTAGAGATCTGGGAGTGGTATAATTACTGTTGTCTAATTATAAACATGTTGGTGTGTGTGTAGGCCAGCACTATGTAATCCATAACAATCATTGGACGTTTGATTAGTGGTATTATTTATTATTGTGTGTTACGACCACACCATCAACATGCGTTGAGCTGTGCGTGGCAAGGCCTCAAAATGTACTGAAAACAACTGGCAAACGTGCTTGTGCGCGCTGTGTGCGTGGTGTGCTTGGTGTGTCTGTGTGCGCACAAACAGCGCGTAGGGATTGTGCTTCTTTCGACAAGCTTTATTTTATTTTCTCTCTTTCTCTCTCTCTTCTCCTTTATTTTTTCTCTGTTTCTCTGTTTCTCTTTTTCTCTCCTTCTCTCCTTCTTTCTTCAACGCTATTGGCTGTTGGCACTGTCGTTGCAGCCTATCAGTCATTCATTTTAGAGCCTATAAAGCTACTGGGCATTAATAAATGGCTTTCATACACATGTACATACATACGTGCGCGCACACAAGCAAATACAAGCGACAAACAAATGAAAATGATAATAATAATGAAAAACACAGAACACAATGTGTGTGTTTCTTGGTTTTGATTTCGGTTTTTTAGAGGGGGCTCTTCACCACAATTTTCGCGACGCTCTATAGAACGCGCTGCTGTAGGTCATAACCATCATCATCATCATCGTTATTATTCTTATTCTTATTATTATTATTATGATCATCATCATCATCGTGATCATGATGATGATGGTGGTGGTGGTCATCATTTCTGGCCGAACAAAACAACGGCAGACAAACAATGATGTTGATGATGATTCTTTCTCTCTCTCTCTTCGACTCTTTCTTTGGGTCAATACAATGTGGTCAACAACAGTGATGGTGGTGATGGTCACATCTGTTGTTCGAGACCGATGTCCACGACGATGCGGTGGTTGTGGCTGCATCTTGTAGAATGTTTTGGCTTATTTCCATCAATTGTTATGTAATAGTAGATAAATATAAACACACAATCAAATTGTGCATGGATGCTGTTGTGGTGGTTGAAACCGAAGAAACGACGAAGACGACGACAACGACAACCACCGCCGCAACAGCAGCAATTTCGAAACAACAGGAAAAGAAGAAGTTTTGGTTTTTATTTTAGGTTTCTGCCACCATTGGAAAGTGAATGTGCAAAGAGAGAGAATGAGAATGAGAATGAGAGAAACACAGACAGTAGCATCTTCGAGGCTTCGAGGCGAGAGTTTAGTTCACGAAGATCGTGAGCTGAAATCTAAATTGTTTGAATTGCCTGCATCGCTTTTCTTTCTTTATTTCTTTATTTCTTTGGTTTTTTTTTTATTATTAATATTTGATGTTGTTGTTGTGGTTGGAAATCACAGCAGCGTTCTGGAAACTCACTCACACAGTAGCCATCTTCATCATCATCATCATTGTTGGCCACAAAGTGGACAACAATAATCATAAATAATAATGGATTCTCTCTTGGCAAGATCGTAAACATCGAGCATCGAGCCGTTCTCCTCTATCAGAATGGGGCTATTCTGGGCAACTTGAAGTTTGGAGTTCTAATTGGACACCGAAAAACTGGAAATAATTCTACAACGTGGGGAATAGATTTAGTTGAACTTTCTACTTGAATAATTTTTTTGGTTGTTGTTGTTGTTATTGTTGGTAGTGTTGGTGTTTGGTCGGCTTGAACCCACACCAAAATGCTACTGTCACAGCATATGAATTCGATATGTTAATCTCGAAACGAAACCATTATTCTGGTATGCTGCACGCTGCCTGTTTTATTTTCCATCATGCGAATGCAAATTGCATGACCGGCCCTGAACATTCTGTGTGGCGTAGCCGAAATCAAAAGAATCCAATAACCAATCCTACCACTCTTTTTTTTTGTCTCCTCTCTATCTTGGCGTGCATGGCGTATTTCGATATGATTGGATTTTGGTGGTGTCCTCTTGTCGTCATTATTACTTGGGTGCCATTATATTCCACGCTTGTGAGCCAGTCTAATTGATGACATTGGCAATCGACTGTGATATCTGTATCTGTATCTGTATTCTTTTTTCTCCACTTTCGCACAACCATGGTATTAACTGGTGCATTGGCCAAGAAAATTAATTCCAAACTTATTTGCCCTGAATTTTTTTATTTTGGCTACGATTCTGTTTGTGTTTGCGTCAGAATTGAGTTTTCGGTTTCTAATAATACTGATGATGATGATGATGATGGTAATATCTAGGAGCACCATAACCAAAAAAAGAAAGAATCCCACCAACCGAGAGAGAGAAGGAGAGAGAGAGTGCATCCCCAGAATCCTAAATCGGGGAATATTATTATGAAAATGATAATGGTATTATGATGATGATGATGATGATGATAATCTTCGATTCCCTGGAATGGTCTAGTGTGCGCGTATGTGTGTGTGATTGTGCGAGCAAGATCAGTGTCCAATTCAAAGAATTGTTGTTGTTGTTGTGTGTTTATCTTGTCCAATAACCATTTTAGCAATCGCAAGGGAGCATTGGGCAATGCAATGAAATGCAATGTTAACATTTTGGTTTATTGTTTTTGCGGCCAATGTTTTTGTCGGCGATCATCTGAAACAAGACACAGGAATCGAATCTGTTTGATGAAACAGGCTGAGAAACACGCTTGCATTTTAATGGTTCGGGAGCTTTTTTTTTCTCTCTCCCGAAAAACGACCAACGACATGAGAATTTACCATTATCATAATGTTAAATTTTATTCCACTTTCGCTTTGAAGAAGCAAAACTTTCCATGTTGAATCCTGTCTGCTATCGCGCATTTGCTTTGTAGAATCGGTTTTTCGTGTGTGTTTTTTCGCTTTTCGGTATTTTCGTTTGCCTCAAAACTTGTAGCTACTAGTTGTTTGTCGAATTAATTAACTAATTTAAAGGTAAATTAACACACACAGACCATTTCAGGTGATATAAATCGATACAAATACATTGAGAGGCACAAAAAAAGATGCACACGAATAAACGCTGCCGCCAACTAATTTTTTTTTTGGAGACAACATCAGGATTTTTGTTACTTTTCAAGGTTAGAATCTTGGATAGTAATGCTTTGACGGAGTTGTTGTGGAACTTCAAAAACCGAATAGCTTCGGTTCCAACAACAAAACCAACTTGGCTTGTTCGTTTTGAAATTTGTCCGAAATGGACCAAGTATGAAAATTGATAAGAAAACCTTATTACATAATGGTGTTGGTGTCCATTGAATTTTTAAGAATTTTTTTTGCCTGCCTGCTTGCTTGCTTGCTTTCCAATTAAAAAAAAAGTTTTCAATTTATTTTCGAAATGTTGGTGTGGCCAGTTTGTTTTTCACTATGAAATTCGTTTCGTTTCGTTTTTTTTGGTGACAAATCTTAAAAGTTTTGCCCAAAAAGTCGGCCGCTTATGTCGGCGAACTTCTTTTCGTCGTCTTCGTCGTCGTCGTCGTGTGTTTCGATGTGTCGATGTGGATTTTTGTCGGTTGTTGGCGCCTAGTTGTGTGCCCGTGTGTGTGTGCAAGATAGATTGGAAGAAGAGAGAATTTGAACATCGGTAGTTGTGATGATGATGATGATGATGATGGTGGATTGTTCCGATATCAGGTGTTATCTTACCTGGCGAGAAAAGAGATGAAATGAAATTTCCTCCCAAAAAAAAGAAGTTCTTCTTTCTCTCTCTGTCTCTCTCTCTCTTTCTCTCTCCGTAAATGTGTATGTGTGAGATGGTGAAGTAAAGCCGAAACAACAACGGCAACAAACAAGTAAAAAATTGTCATTTTTTCGCTAATTGGTCTCCATTTCTTTTCTCGTTATTCTCGTTGATTCTTTGGCTTTGGCTTTTCGGTTAGATCTTCCAATACAACCTTATCAATCAATCAATCTTTTTTTGGCCAAACTAATTTAAAATTACATCGTATTGGGCCATTTGTTGTTTTGGATGTCATAGTAGTAGGATGTTGTTGTTGTTGTCGTTGTTAGTGTGTTGTTTGTCATTTATGCCTTGAAGCCACCAAGACTAGTATCATTTTCAGTGACATTCAGATCATCATCATCATCATCATGATTGCCGTCGGGCCCAACACACACACATACACACACACGCTTGGCAATCAAAATGGTGGCATCATGTTTCCCCAATATATTGCTTTTTGGCTACTTCTTGTTGTTGTCGTTGTCGTTGTCGTTGTTGGTCTTCTTCTTCTTTCATAAGTTCAGGTAAATGAAGAAGATATCTCTCATTAAAATCGACACACACATACACACAGAAGCATACACATTGGAGAGAGAGAAACTTTTTTTTTCAAAACATTATTATCAAAATCAAAGATCTTGGCCAGGCTTGGCCATCATCATCATCATCATCAACAGAACCTGACCACCGAAGCAACACGGTCATTTTGCTCTCTCTCTCTCTCTCTAGCTCTGGCTAGAAATGTGTATGTCTGTGTCGGCGACCAAGATGCCGCGCCATCATCACTTCTTTCTTAATTGTAATAATAATAATAAGAAAAATATAAGAACGATGATATTGGATCTTCTCTCATTCAAATTCTGCTGTCTGTGTGCATGCATTCGAATGTAATGGTGTGAATTTATGGAAAGCACTTTTGATTCTAAACAATGATTCTTGCATCTTGGCCATATCAGAATCGTACCACGGATCGGTCATGGAAAACCAACAGGATGACCAACAACAAGACCAGCTAGTTGTAGCTAGTTGAGCCAATGAACCGCCTCGATCCAACTGGTCATGTTTTGGATTGCTGAGCTTCAAGCAGCAGCAGTAGGGCACATCATATTTGCATTTCACACATATTTGAATATAAACACACACACTGCATACAGGAAGGAATCATTTTGCAATCATTTCGGAGATCAACGAATCGGTTGAATGGTTGTTTGGTTGGTTGTTTGCTTTCAAGAACAACAACAAGAAGAACGAGAATCCAATCCAACGCGCGCTTCATATCTATATTATTTGAATGTGTTTTGGTTGGAAACGTCGTCGTTTTTCAGTTCTGGCCTTGCAAATGCAAATGAGATGAAAATGGAGAAACGACGACATTTTCATCATACCGGAAACGGTTCGTTTGAATAACCGGTGCGATCGTGTGAGAGTGCATGTGTGTGTGGAAATTATTCCAGCGCGTGTGTTTTCAAATAATAATAATAATAATAATAAGGTTGCAAAAACGGAAACGGAAATGAAAGAGTAATGTACTCGGTGTATGTTTTATACGATGATGACGATGACGATCTTGATGATCTCACATTGGAAACATGAAACCTTTTCTTTGGCTAAACATTCGGCACAACCTAAAACGCGTAGTAGAGCAGCGCGCAATTTTTTGGTAACACCTCCTCCATCTTTCAATATTATCAAATAAAATGAAAATGCTTTGCTGTTGATCAACGCGTACACGCGCAACAATAGTAATTGCAAGCGTATGGTGTGTGTGTTTGCATTTGATTGGAGCAAAAAGCTCTAATAGCACGCCCATCTTTCATCATGCACCGTGTGTTTGGATTTGAGTCGTGAAACACGTGAAATAATGGTGAATAGTAGTGAATGGTGGGTGGGTGGATCAATGTAGACAGGCGAACAGACAGGCGGAGAGAAGGAGAGAAGGAGAGAGAGAGAGGCGGATTCGTACAATGATCGCAATCGAAGCTATTTTTCCTATTCAAAAAAAAACCAGCGGCAGCTGCTACTCCTCCCATTGATAATTTCCATTTCCAATCGTCGACCCCCTTCCTGTTACGATAGAAAATCTCCAAAAAGGTTATATTAGACTTGGATGTTGGCCGTCATTTAAATAATAATAATAATAATAATCTTCATCAGACGTAGTATCATCACCATTATCAGTATCATTTGCCATGATGTTCGGCGACCGTGTTTTCTGCTGCTGTTGCTGCGATGGATAGATCTTGTTCGTTGAAGAGAAGAACAAGAAGTTGAAGAACGAACGAACGAAAACATTTGAAGCAATGAAATTAATCGCTTTTTGGCTTTCGCTTTAAACTCCGCGCACAATAACCGACCGAAATTGATAGTGAAAATCGAGGAGAGTCATCTTTTATGGATAGTTCCATTTTTTGCGTTGTAGCCGATCTGCCGATTTCACTGGCAGACAAGGCAAAAACAAGAAAAAGAAATCCTAATTCTTCAAGCTACTGATAACTTGACTTAATTAGAGATGGATTTTGTTGTTCTGGCTTTTATCTTACATTTTGTTCGCTAACCGAACACACAAAGTCGATGACATCCTTTTTCATGTTACTCTTTTGATCGAATCGCTGGACAACTTTGTGTCGTTGTAAAACAATTCTATCAGAATTGAATTGAATTGAATGCTTTGAGAAGAAAAAGTCGGCGATAGATGGCGCCAGCTGGTCTTGGAAAGCGGAAAACCTTTTGAATTTTATTTTTTTGTTGAAATAAAACTAGTTTTTTGTGTGTCTGTTCTGTTCTGTTTTTGTTTTTCGAGATGGGATATCAAATCGAATATCAGAGCATATAAATCAAAGCATTTTAGAGCTTTCAAGATGCGTGTGCCATCAAACAGAGAAAGAGAGAGAGAGATGGTACTGGAATAGAAAATTTGTAATTTTATCAAATAATTACTTAGAGCAAAAAGCTTGAAGCAAAGCCTGGATAGTTGCAGTATCCAATTCCATCATGTGCACGATCAATATTGAATATATGGCCAGTGGCCAAAATATTTAATTTAGTGTGAACATTACCACACACAAGCGCTGGCACACAAGGATGTCCCAAGTCCTAAGTATGTCGACATGCTAAGTGACAATTGATAACAACCAACATAATCAACAGCCACTATTGGTTAGGGAACTTTGGATATTCTTCAAAGTGATGCAGAAAGAGGGAACATTATAATCTGGAAACTGGCGCGACAATTCACCGATAAACATTAACCATACTCCGGCGGTGATGACAAGTTTTTGATAAAATATTTTCTATTTTCCTAGTTAAAACAGAAGAATCAAAACCTCTTAAGGACCACCGTCGAACAAACACAAACAGGCCGTGGTCCTCCTGTTCTCGACCTTGTTTTTGTTTCTGGTGACAATCCAACATACCGATTATCAATTGGTTAATTTGATTGCTGAATCTAGCCTCCGACAGAGCTTCTATAGTATGTGTGGTTTGTTTGGTGAACATTAACCTTTCCTTACGTTGATCGAATCTGTCCGTCTTGTCTGCTATTCAAGATTTATGAGTCCAGATTCTGATTCAAATGTTGTCGACCTGCAATCAAATGGAAAGTAATCCTTCCATATCCGGCGAATGAAGTTTTGGTGATCCAAGTGAAAACCAAGACACAAAAAAAAATCAAAATTAATTGATTGTTGAGGCTCGTTGAGGTCTGATCGAGCTCTCGGCGTGATCGATCGATCAACATCGATTAGATCTAAGTCTGATGCGGGAATTCATGTGGAGCACACCACAAGCACAAGACGAGCTCTTTTCTAGCTTGCTCGCTGGTCAAACAGCAGCCAAGACCAAGAGTGGAGAGAAAGATAAATAATCAATTAGAATAAATCTTGTTTCTTTTATTATTATTATTATTATTTTTGTTTCTGCAAGTATCATCTTCAGGTTACATTAAATTATCATAAATACCACGTATCATATACGTCCATCAATCTGTCTGAATTTATGCAAAACTACACGAAATCTGCATTCCGGGCTCAAGATCTTTTAAGTTGGATATGAGCAGCAGAAGCAGCAGCAGCAGCAGCGGTGGATGTTTAGATCCACCATTAGATCATTATTCATAATCGATATCACTTTAAATGGCTCGAACATTGGATTTGATCGATGCCCACCATCTTGCCACCACCACCAACAGTCGCGCACTTCTTAAATCTCGTCGTTAGTTTGATCGACTGGCTGACGGAATAGCCACTTGTTGCATGTGTGTCTGTGTCTGCGTGTGTGTGTGTTTGATTTCGATTCTTTTATTTCTAGTTTCTTCTTCTGCTGCTGCTGCTTTTGCTGATGTTTATCCAAGCAAAACATGACACGAGCTGACATTTGAAAATGTTATAAATTATGGTGAATTAACAAGATCAGAAACAACAGGAACCCAACAACAACAACAGACCAATTTCAGAATTTAACTAATGATGTTTATTATAATTGGCACATACTGTGTAGGGGTTTTGTGGTTTGTTTTTGTTGGACATCCAACATCCAACATCCAAACAACAACAACAACTAGACTACGTAAAACATAGATCATTCTTGTGTGGTTGGTGTTGGCGGAGCAATCGCGCGCAGCAGGTAGCATCGACAGGTATTCACCATTACCATTGGTTGGCTTTGGAGGTTTTGATGAATCGATTGATGATGATTTGCACTACAAAATGTGCCAAATGATGTGTGTGAGTGAGACGGATGGTGGAAAGGATTTGGCATCATCTTTATCCAAGATCTTTAAAGGTTTTGGGGGGAATCGGTCATTGGATTAGAATTAGGCTAAGACAAATTCGTAGATTGAAGCCTTAAGGTAAAACCTTTGTAAAAAAGCTTCTGAAAAGAATGGCGACAAATATTTCATCTTAATGTGCAGAAAAAAAGATCAAGATCAGAAGCTAGCAAATTAAGCAAACCTGGAGCTAAGTAACCGCTGGTGTTATTTGCCAAAATGCTTTTATAATTTGTTGTTGTTTTTTTCAAGAAGATGCTTTAAGAATGAATCAACTGAACGCGGGAGAGAGAGAGGAGAAGATTGTAATTTGTCAATCAAAGCCTGAATCGAAATCTCTTCGTTTTTTTTTAATTTTATTTCTAATTTTAGCATGCCCCGAATGTTTTCGCGCTCTTCACTCGAATCCTGAATGTGTGTGTGTGATAGCATCTCTTAACAATAATTATCATTGATTTTTAATTGCCCGATCCGAAGAAAGAGAGTGAAGAAACTTAGCGCAGCCGAAAAAAAACATCAGCCATTACAACAAAAGCAACAAGGTTGAACATAACGATTTAAATCCAATAAATCTGGAGCGAAAAACCCTCGAAAAACACAGAAAAAAAGGAGAGATAGAGAGAGAATCGTCATTAGCATTTGGTGTTTCGGTGATGTTCGCGCAGCAATTTGCCTTGTTGAAAATGGTGGCAGAAACACAAACAAAAAACTTTAAAACTAATTGAAGATTCAAAGAAACAAGGCAATCCGAATATCCAAAGCATCTTCATCTTTGGAATCAATTCGAAAAAGATAATAGATTTGATAACGATGCTGCGAGATTTTCGTTTTATTTTTCGCGCTCTTTTTTGTTGCAAGCTTCTGCAATATCTGAATTCAAAGTGCTGGCGAACAAATCGTAATAAAAAAAAAAGAAAGAAAATTTGGCTGGCCAACACGAACGACAAAGAAGAAGAAGAAGAAACCTTTGCAAAAAACCATCAAACCTGTAACCATTTGAACATCGTTATCTGCTGTTAATTGATATATTTGATGCAGATGAACATGGTTTGCCCCATAAGACCTCGAACAAAATCCAAAGAAACATATAAAAAAACACGACGACAGACACGACAAAACAATGTTCGCAATGATGTTTTCAACATCTTACCGATAAGACCGATCAACCGATTCTGTTTGCCAAAAAAAAACAACAAAAACAATCACAAGATTGACCAAAAGCTTAAGCATCTTGTTCGAAGAGACTGGTCTGCCAGACCTTAGCTTAGCTTAGCTTTGCCCCTCCCCCTACGACATCGAATACTTTATTCTACTTAGCAAACCGTGGCGAGCAACAAGAAAATTAATGATTCTCAATCTGCGTTTTGGTTGGTTGGTCGGGGACTGAAAATATTTTGTCAAAAATATTAAATGGAATATGATGATGTTTTGGAATGCGAGCGCTACTCTGTACACACTAAATAAGTTTGGCGTAGACATTTTAATGAATGGCCACGACGATCCTGGCCTGGATCCTTGGCTTCATGTTGCTCGTTGCGATGCGGACTCCCACACTTTTAATTCATTGATTCTTGGCGTAAAAATGTTCGTGCTTTTCTTGCTTGTCTATTTGTCCGTGTGTGTGTGTTTATTCTGCAACGTTCTTGTGGCCAAATTTGATTTGTATGATTATTAATCTTGAAATAATCTCCGCTCGCGCGCAACACAGAACGCAAACGCATCTTTGAATGTTGGTGGTTTCGGTGGTCAGATATATAATTAATAATAATAATAATAATAATAATCATCATCATCATCATAAATTCCAGTATCAAACAATCTTCAACGAAGCTTTCTCTCTGTTTGCCTATGGCCACATCTACCACTGATGCTAAAGCTCCACCATTCATTCCGATGATGAAGTGGATCCTCTATTTATCTTGCTGGCCAAGCCAAACGCAAGAATCCAATAAGAAGAAGAAGAAGAAGAAGAAGGAAGAAAGATGCCAATCATAAAACAAATTTACAAGTTGCTTGCTTTCTTGGCTTATTTTTTTCTGCTTCTTCTTCTTCTTCTTCTTTTATACCATCATCATCATCATTATTATTATCGAATCTTTTGCTTCTTTTTTTTTCTCCATCTTCATCTTATGTTCGAGAGAGTGAATGTGATGTATTACCATGTATCATCATCATCATCATCCTGCTCGGGCCATACAATCCTGCCATATATCCTATAGGCTATACCTTTTCTTTTCTTTTTTTTCTGTTTGTTGATATTGATGTTAGCTATACACAATCCATGGTTACCTGGATCCATGCTGAGCATTTTTTTTCTGCCCGTTGTTGTTGATTGGCAAGCAGCTCTAGTAAATAGTAATATATTTTTTTTACGCTTATTCGCAAGCAATGATTTCACTATTCAGGAATCGGATACAATCAACGGTGGCATAACACCACCACCAGGCCAATGTCAGTTTGTTTTGGTCGAAAATCGTAACAAATGATACAATTTAGCACACATCGCGATCCCGGCCAGGTAGCGAGAGAAAGAGAGAGAGGAAGAGAGAGGATAAGGGGGCCAGCTATCGAAAAAGAGCTTAGAGCTACTCCTGTCAAAATAGGATTATTAGATTCAAATTTTGAAAATGTCCATTTAGTCGCATGCGTGTATGCAAATGGATTTTTTCGATTTTTTTTTAAAAAACTCCTTGATTGTTTCTTCTTCTTCTTCATCATCATCGAGATGCTTGTCGAACAATAATGAAACATCGACTTTGGCCATTCTAAAAGAGACATGGAGCAGAAAAAAAACTAGCTAACTAATCGTTCGGCCACTTGGTCAGACATTAACCTTCGATGTCCACACAAATGTTTTTTTTTCACGAACGTTTTGTTTGTTCCATTGATAATGATTATTTGTTTGCGATATGTATTTTGTTCCAAACGCTCACAGACAGGCACTTACAAATCCATTTCCAATTGACCAATGTACTTGGTTCATTGTTCAATTCAAAGCATTGTTATGGATCATCGTTATGGATACTAGATTAACCTCGAACTAAATCCATTATACTTTCTGCTATTCACAATCGGTTTCTGAACATCCAATTCCCTTATTGCCTCTTTTTCAATCCTATTTTCATTGAAGATGATAGCAAATCGTGGTTGCACGCTTTTCAGAAGCTTTGTCGAGCAAAAAAAATTAATTTGTTTCATTCAATTTGATGGCTCGTTTCTAATGTATCGAAACTCAACAGGTTAGATTCTCTTGTTTTCATCAAGGCGATGAAAAACATGACAAACACACGAGTCTTTTGCTTCTTCTTTAGATTTTGACAAGATTTATGTCTTAACTCTCTGTATCGAATCGAATAGATTATGTTTGGATGCAGAAGTGTAAGTGTGCGAGTGTGGATGTCATACGACGAAACACACGACAGTTGTTTACCTAATGATGATGATGATGGTGAAGAATCAGATTCGTTTTCAAATCTTGATAAAACAGAAAAATTCTTGCCTTCAAATTCTCATTATATAATGTTGATGATTGTAATTGCATCAAGCACCTAAACATATTCCAACCAACCAGCCAACCAAAATGATAAAGTCAAGCTGGTTCCTCTAGAACAGGGACGAGCAACCATCGACCTATCAAACATTTTAGGTCGGCCCACCAAACATTTCTAAACAGGACACAAAGATGTATTGCTCTCTCTGATTGGTCCAGTCATGATTTAACCCGATGAACCATCAAACATTTTAGTACAGCCCACCAAACATTTCTAAACAGCAAAAGAAGGTGTATTCCTCTTTCTGATTTGTAAATTGTGATATTTTGACCTTATGACGAGACACACAATAAATAAGAAACGAAGCTATATTCCTCTCTCTGATTGGTTCAAAGCGATGATTTGACCAGATGACGAGGCACACTATAAATAGAAGAAGAAGGTGTATTTCTCTCTCTGATTGGCCCGATGGGATGATTTGAGCGGATGACGAGGCACACTATAAGGAGGAGACGAAGCTGTGTTTCTTTTCTTTTGCCCAGAGATGTCGTTGTAGGTCTACATAACTTGATGTGCGGCCCGGTACAAAATTCTAAAATTTAAATTAGCCTGTTGATTAAAAAGGTTGCTCACCCCTGTTCAACAAAGATGAAGCAACGATAATGTCGTTGTATCATTCGATATTTGCAAGTATAATGAATGTTTTCTCTTACGGGACGGGTCAGGACAAGGAAGAGAATCTTCTCTAGAAAATAATCAACCAGCCAAACACACACAACCACCATTATGTAGCCATTCTGTCAAAGATAAGAATGGAATTAATAAATAAGTTGGCACCAAACCAATTTCCAATTTAACATTGATAGCCAACACAATGTTGTTCCAAAAGGACCACATTCGAATGGTGTGATATATTGTGTTGTTAACATAAATTGATAACAACCGATAACCGAACCTGGAATGGATGAAGAAGCTCCATCCAGGCCATTTTCACCCGGGTTTCCACTGTGGTGG
This sequence comes from Amerodectes protonotaria, assembly GCA_025882695.1. Taxonomy (NCBI): domain Eukaryota; kingdom Metazoa; phylum Arthropoda; class Arachnida; order Sarcoptiformes; family Proctophyllodidae; genus Amerodectes; species Amerodectes protonotaria. The sequence continues at coordinate 12,410 of JAOZJS010000555.1, read as the reverse complement.
AGGGGAGAGAGGGGGTGGTAGTGGATATTATCATAAGAACCATAAAAATCTGTATCGTGTATACGCATTGAGATTTTGGATATTTGACTTTTGGAGATAGATAGAGAAAGAGAGAGAATCAATAATATTAGCCAACTAGTGTGTGTGGCCCAGCAGAATGGACCGAAGCGATCTGACCGATAAGCTCAATATGCTCTGCATCCCGGACAAGTTTGATAGTCTACCTCGGGATAATGTGTGCCCTTGTTTTTTTCCTTTTTTTTTTGTCTTTCTCTCTCGCTCTCTCTAATGTTCACCAGCAGTAGTTAATTATTGTAAGCTTGAAGAATATACACACAACCAGTAATGTGATAACATAGACATATACCAGCCAAAAACAAATCTATGTTTGCATGTTTGTTTTCGGGTCTCTCTGGTACTGTCATTTGGTCAACAATATATTTGAAATTGATATCGACCAGGCCACTGGTGGTTATTATTGGTGCGTCAAACGCGTCTGGTGATCTCCGTCGGCCGGACCTAGGCCTGGCCATAGGTCATAGGTGGTGGTTTCAGTTGTGTCTACGACTTCAATATTATCTTTGTCTAATAATCTATGAAAGCTATTTATTATTGAATGGCTGTTGTTTTTATCAGATCGATGAGCGGACGACTTTTTCGTCGGACATCAGAAATTCTCGGGTCAATTAGTGGTCAACAGTCAATCGAAAAAGAATCAGTTTAAATTGTTTTGGAATTTGATTTTTTTTCAATTTTTTTTAACAAATCTGGAACAAAATTAGCGGTCACTTGAAGAAAGTGTATCGTAATTTTAGGCTAAAACCACTGAAGAACCATTGTAATGTCACCGTTGGGATTCATCATCGCATCATCGAGATTCTCTAATTTTAATTTGCATTATCACTGTTCTCGTTTTTGTTTCACTCTTTCACTAACTCACTCTCTCTGATTCATTCACTGCTTTCAAAAAGCTTTGAAGACCAAACACCATTCCTCAGAAGAGGAAGAAGAAGAAGAAGCTGAAGAAATTACGAAACGCGCAATAATGTTAGTGGTATTGCTGGTGTTAATAGTCCAGTCGTGACTGAAAACCACCATAATGGCCACCATGATCATCCAAAATGGTTAATGGGGTACCTAAAATAATAATAATAATAATAATAATGATACTAATAATGTCAGAGAGCCGTGTTGGCGCATCCGAAGGGAATATCATCATCATCATCATCATCATCATTGAAAATGAAAGACATCATCCAAAGCAAGGCAGTAAGCAGGCCAAATGAAACGAACAGGAAAAGCCAGAGAGACAAATTTAATTTAATTGCATCGCCAAGTGTCTTCTACTGAATGAATGAATGAATAGATGAATTTAATCTAATTCAATAATATCCAAGCCACACACACACACATAAACACACAGTTGGGTTTTAGGATCATGATGATGGTAATAATAAGCATTATTATTATAACTACTTTACTGTCTGCATCAGCTTTTGCCAATGCTGGATCCATGCTGGATTCCATTCTTGGGGGACGAGGGGGGAAAGGGAAAAGGGGAGGGATTCTTCTAATTCTTCAAAAGTGTTACGCCAAACTAATGATCCCCTTGCCATCGGAACATAAATTCAAGGATTCACCCGAACATCAGCAAGTAGTAACCAAACTTGAGAACCAAGTCCTTTTTTCCACTATTGTATGTTTCTATGGGATTATTTTCCATTCATTATTATTATTATCATCATCATCATTATTGTTATTTACATTATTATCACCATTGTTTGTGGAACAATCAAAGAGAAGGAAAAGGAACACTAGGAACCAGAATCCAGAGAACAAAAAAGTAGTCGCAGCAACAAGGCCAGGAATAGTGTGTTCAGACTTTTGGACCAAAAGCTAAGCTAAGCTTCTCGGAATACCGTGACGATAATGATCATCATAAAGATGATCATTATCCATTAATATAAACGTATGGCGGCGGTGTTATAACTGTCATAACCGGCCATGATAAAACCAGACTTGAATCTAATTGAATTAGTTGATTTAATTAAAGCGAAACTATGGTTACAGATAAATTAACTATTTGAAAAAAATTATAATGCTCCCAAAGATCGAAAATGCGTTGAGCATCCGATTTTTTTTTATTTCGAGCAAAACAAAACCTCCCAATAAATTTACCAATGAATTCTTTTTTTCAAATTAATCTTGAAAGTGTAAGCATGGTGGATTCCATAATTGGGTGGAAAATCGGGAAATTTGACCAAAGTTCCGGAATCATTTGGATTCTTGGATACTTCAACAACTTTGTCGGTGCCCAGAAGCTCAATTTTACGGATTGAATCAAAAGGAACACTTCCCAATGTTACTATACCGTCGGGTGGATATTCCAATGAAATAGCATAAATGTTGGTCGGATCACTTTGTGTGTACCAAACATTTGATGAAATGCTATCGTTTTGTTTGATCCATGGTTGAGATTTATAGATAGCTTCTCCATTGATCTCCAACCAAAATCCTAGTTCTTCGAGTCGTTCCTCGAAAATGGGCAATATTTTACCATATTTTGTAGGGCCAACATTGATCAATATATTACCACCACAACTGATTGTTTCGACCAAAGTTGCGATCAATTCTTTTGTGGTAAAATAATCTTGTAAACTGGCTTCACGCCTAAATCCCCACGATTGTCGGTCCAATGTCATGCAATCTTCCCATTTTCGGTTTTGTAAAACGCCCGGATTGAAACGATCTTGGGAAGTTAAAAATCCACCGTGTTTGCCCATGGTCCCGATACCCCAACGATCATTGACCACCACCTGATCTTTCACCGGGCTTTCATTATAAAGCCATGCCAAAAATTCTTTACTATTCCAATAAGTATCAAATGCTTCCCAATCACCATCGGACCAGAATATTTCTGGTTGATATGTGTTGACCAATTCTAACATTTCTGGCATGATTTTTGATTCAACAAAGTGCTTAGTTGTAAAACCATTGGTCTTATCTTTTATATACAATGGATTAAACCATTCATACAAAGAATGGTATAGACCGAAATGCAGGCTCGAATTTTGTCGTATGGCCGTGGCCAATTCTCCTACCAAATCTCGGCCAGGTCCCACATCTTTGGCATTCCAATTGAACGAATATTTTGATGGCCACAGAGTAAAACCTTCATGATGTTTACTGGTGAGCACGACATATTTGGCGCCGGATCTTTCGAATATCTTCGTCCATTCTATTGGATCGAAAAATTCTGCAGTGAAATCTCGAGCAAAATCCGCATATGTCCAATCAGGACGATAGTTTTTCTTCATGAATTCAATAAATTCAGGTTTCCCTGAACGCCATGAATTCCAAAACCATTCCGATCCAAATGAAGGTACAGAGAACACTCCCCAATGGATGAAGATACCAACTTTGGCTTGATCATACCACGATGGTAATGGACGCGAATCGAGCGATTTCCAATTGGGATCGTATTTAACTTGTCTTGTTTCACTAATTAGCCAAAGGCAACATAATTGGAACAAAAACACAGCTAAAGCTTTGTGGTTCATCATCATTATGTCGTTGATGTTTCAGCTAAATCATCGAACTATCCAATTATCAATGCCCATCGAAGTGTACGATTGATTGAAAAACTGGCATAACTTTCCTTTTATTTTGGTATCGTGTTTGCTATCATTGATATTGAAATAGACATGTTCCAAATCAAACATCCATTTCCCTTCGCTTAACAACACAAGGATGGAATACTACTCCAAACCACCGGGATACCGATACATACATACAATCGCGCGGAGAGCATGAACTATTTAGGATTAGATAAAATGCTCCAAAGGATTTTCGATCGTTCTTTTTTTTGATAAAGCTAAAATATTTTCGCTGCTTGCCATTGGCTTGTAACGATTGTAAAATGGTTGATATGTGTGCCCGCAATCAATGATCGTGATCCACAATATTAATGTTTTACTACGGATATATTAGCGCAAGGGTTCTCAACCTTTTATTCAGCCTTATAGTTATATTTTTCCTATGCATTTCCGAAGCAACAACTGTATGGCACCTTTTTTGCTTTTTTGTATGCCTCCCAACACTACTGGTGTTGTCCAATCGTAACCAAGAGGAAGAGAGAGCAAGCTAAGATGACTGAGGCAACGTAGGCTCCTCCTTTCGCTTGTTCTGTCTCTGTTGTTATGCCAAGCTGTCCACCCATCTTTCTGATTTTTGATCGGTCGAACTGATTTTTAACCTTGAATAGTCTCAATTTCAAAACTCGAGGGAGGTGGTTTAAGTAGTGCCAAGGCGGCCTTTTCAGTTGTACATACTAATTTAAAGGATTAACCCTTTCAGCACGGATGGGATGTCCCAGAGAATGCATTGCATTGCACTGTATAAGCTTCGATTGAAAACGTAAAGCGCGCGAGAATTTTTTGCGCGAAAATGCAATGCAGTGAAGCCAACTTTTAATGGGCCACTGGTTGAGTGTCGCTGCGCTAGCACGTTGTTGTTGAGTTATGTTATGCTATGTTATATTGTTGGGCTGTTACTCAGGTAGCCCGAAAAGGCCGGGTACTATCAGATCTTCGCTAAATTGTTTTATATACGCTCTTTGCATGTTTTTTTTCAATTTATTATTATTATCATCATCATTATTATTGTTATGGCCACTGGGTTTTGGTGTGTATGGTACTGTGTGGAAACATTGAAACTAAATCAGTTGACGATTAATGCCGAAAAACGAGAAAAAAAACACAGAAGCATGTGTAGCTTGGATATGGTATTTAATTGCCGTCATTATTTTGACATTGGGAACCTTTTTGCAATGATGGTGTGCATGTGTTGGGAAATCGAGGAAAAATAAGCAAAATAGCTTGATGGAGAATCGCCAAACCGTGCTTATCATGTCACCAAGATCAACAACTAGGATATCAAATGAACATCGTTTGACCTAAACCATTTTATCGTTTCGGGAGACAGAGAGACAGAGAGAGCGAGAGATATAGATAGATAGAATAGGAATGAAGTGGACATTTGATCACATTGGCCATTATAAATATGCCAGGCACCAAAATGGCCAGAATGTAGCCTGGCCCCGGTTCATGGCTGATGATGATGACCAGAATGATGATGATCAACACGATTCTTGTTGTCTGTTTTGGCTGTAACCAGGCGTGTGTGCGTGTGTGTGTGTGTGTTGTACAGGTTAATTAACCGATTGTCAGCATCTCAATTGTTTGATCCTGGTGTATTGTATTGTTGTTTTATAAGGTGGCCAAATGTGTTGTTTTCCCATTGTACAACTACAACGAACACCGAACAGCGTTCTCAGTCTACAGCTATCTCAATCGTTCCATGTCTTTGGCCATATAATTAAGATATCGCACAATGATACAGGTGAACTGGATGCTATAAGTTCTTATAATGAATCCAGACAAAAGAAGTGTATTGTTTTTGGCTAGCAGGCTAGCTTGTTTGACCACTGGATGTTGAATACAACATTTCAAGCATCCTTGTTCATTTCATAACTAGCTACTGATGTTTATTGCATTTAAAAATTGCAATAATGTTTCAAATGTTTAACATGTTCACTGCCAACCACACCATCCTTTGGCGCGTATGATGATGAATCCTGAATTTGATATCTTTGTTGGTCGGCGCAAGGTGGTAGTGATGATCATTATTTTTTTTTCTCGTAATAATAATTGTATTCATGTTTTTCCAGATATTACAAACTAGTTGTATCATTCTGCTGTTGTCGCTTGTAGTTATTGTGTATTTCAGACAAGCAGAATAGATGAAAAATTAACTCTCTAGCTCTCTTTCGCTTAAATTAATTAACCAACACACATACAGACACAAGAGAGAAACAATGGCATTTCTTTTTTTTGTTACTATCTTGTTACTGCTGTTGTTTCGTGATTATATTCTTTCTGAAACGTGCTTAAGCATGAATGGGATATCATTGTTGTTGTTGTTGTCGTTGTTTCTGGATAAAAACTACACACATAAATGGTGTTTGTAGCCAAGAATATGAGCAATAATATCTTATCAAGGGAGAGGAGAGAATCCGACCAAAAATGAGACGTTGAAGACGAACCCAACCAACCAACCAATTGGAAACTACCCTCGGCTAAAATTAGCCACTCTCTCGGTCTCTATCTTGTTTGAGAATTAACAAAATTAAGGAAATAGTATTGTCAATTTTGAACAAGGAACAAGATACCACAGAAAGGCCCGAAGATAGATGTTTAAAATAGATAAATATAAAATAAACAAATGATAATTTGACGCGACAAACTTAGCTTACCTGCCTAAGCCTAATCTAACAAGGGCAACAACAATAATCAAGGTTCTTTTCCAGGTAGAGAAAGAGAGAGCGAGAGACCCATACAGAGACAGCGCAACAGCGCGTTAACTTAGCTTAACACACGATGCAGATTATTATTATGTAATGGACCACGATTCTCTCGCTCTCTCTCTGCTAGGCTTTCCAATGCTGATAAGAAAACATTGACTGTGGACGATTGATCTAATGTTCCAGAGGGGGAACAGAACAGCACAGAACAGAAAGATAATATCAAGATGACAAACGATCCAAACGAAATTCGGGTAATCAAAAAAAGAAGAAGAAGAAGAATAGTCAAAAAAACAACAAGCAAAGCAAGCAACGTGAAACACAATTTCCATAATAGTAATAATAATAATAATAACAATGAGATAACGACCAACTGAAACAAGAACCCGAACATATCCTCAAAGTGATATCACTTTGGTTACACAACATTCTGTGTATGTGTATGAGTGTTGTCCTCTTCTGTAAATGGTCATATAAATTAAAATGTTACCTGTAATTAAAAATAGCTCGCTAGCTTTGAACAGTTATATAAATATCATGTCCGTTGCAACGGCAAGCATGTATCAACTATTTTCTTCGCTGGAATATATCTTTTTTCCTGTTCTGCGAAGGACAAAAAACCTTCGGGTTCTTGCGTGTATGTGTGTAAATTAGCTGCCCCCAGCTCTTCGGATCCCCAAATCATTAGTTGAGCGCACCAAGCGCGAAGCAACGAATCCAAGCAAACTAGCCAGCTACCACCACCACCACCATTCGGTTGTCGGATAGAAGGAAAATGGAAATGGTTCTTATCTGGATAAATGTTCTAGTATGTGTGTGTGTATTTTGTTTCTCGATTTTTGTCCTCCTCACGTCGTTGGTTCACGTTTCACTACCTGTCTGCTTACCTGTGTGCTGGATAAAGCTTATCAGATTAGCATCTTTCTTTCTTTCCTTTTTCCCAATCTAGCATTGGAACTTCTGGTGTGCTTGCGGGAGAGAGAGAGAGAGAGAGAGAGAGAAAGAATAAAGTGTGGGCATGAATCTTGTTGTACCAAAACAAACAAAAAAAACATTTTTGTTGATTATCTCCACACAATTGTTCTAGTATTCAGTTTTGGAAATCAGCCATGTACCATCTGATGTCATTTGTTACCCAAAAGTGAATGAGTTTGGTGTATCATCGCTCATTTTTGGCTTTTTTGTTTTTTGTTTGCTGGCCAGAATTATTATTATCTCATTTAGTTCATCGTTGTAATTGTTGTTGTTGTCGTTGTCGTCGTTGTTGTTCGGTCGTTAGCCATGCCATTGTCCGTACAGGTAAAAAACTAGAACCCAGAACAAGATAGTGAATGCAAAAAAAAACTTGATGATGGATTCGATTTGTCTCTAATCCCCTGAACGACAACGACGACGACAACCAGATAAGCCAGAACCGAGAAATAACATAGAGTAAAACAAGACCAAAAACTAGGTCTTCATTCGCGAACCACACAGTGGTTGGTTGCGCTAAGATTGTGGTCTGCGACTGTGGTCTAGACAGATTCGTCTTTGGAATGGTCCTCTCTTCCAGCATGATAATGATCAAAACACAAGACATACTCTCCACACGCTGTGGACAGATGTGTTGAACCGATTGTTACTTGTCTCCATTTGACAAATGGTGTGCCATCACCGTTATTTAGAGAAAGAAAAAGTTGTCGGAACATAGCGACAGATAGTTTCGAACGATAATATCTATCAAACAAAGAAAGGCCAAAAGATGAGTTCATTCACCAAGTCTTGTCTTGATCTTGACCATTTGAAAGCTAAATCCATTGTGTTTTTATGGTAGTAATTAGCCTAGGTAATCAATTGTTCAGAGTAACCATTACCCTGGACCACTAGTTGATACCACAGCTCTTGACCAAGCTGTATTCGCTGCAGAGTACCCATGTTGCGAGGTTGCGCTGTGTGTTTAACCAATCACAGCAAGATTTACTCCTTCAAATTGATAATCCAACTGAAAAAGCCGCCTTAACACAGCTTAAACCGCCTCCTCTAAGTTGATTATTCAAGGTTAAATTTTAGTTTACCCAGTCAAAAATTAGAACGATGGGTGGACAACTTGTCATAACAACAGAAACAGCGCAAGAAGAAGGAGGAGTCTACGTTCTCAGTCATCTTAGCTTCATCTCTCTGTCTCTGTCTCTCTTGCGCGTACAATTAGGGCCGTATTGTCTTTACGTTTCAAAAGGGACTGACGCTTTCTTTTTAGATTGATCCCTTTGTGTTGTGCTGAACAAGTGTTCATTCTCAGTTAACCCCCTCCCCCTGTTGTGCAAATGAAAAATCACTTGCCCAAAGATTAATTGCTGTCACTGATTTTGTCCAATTAAAATTAATTTGGTTATGATGCTTATTATTATTATTATTATTATTATTATTATTATTATTCTCCTTGAACTTATTCTCTTGGATGTGAGAATTGTAGCGCTCTTGTGAAACAACCCTTGAAACTACGAAACAGTGTTAACAAGCTATTATATTTTGCTTGTCATTGAGAATATAATCAAAAACAATAAGAAGAAGAAGAAGAGGATCCTAGCGAACAAACAAGCAACAACCAGGTATACACCATCGCGCCACAAACTAACTAATTGGTTGACCAATTACATCAAGCATTGATTCAAAAGACATAGACAAAGTGAGCAATTTTCTTCTCCAAGCAAAATTGAATTCTAAATCTTGCCATAAATCTTGTTGAAAACAAACGATAATAGTCACATGAATTTTACCTGGAAAAACACAAATACTGATTATGATGATGATGATGATCATGCCAAGTCTTTGTTGATTGAAATGTTTGTAGATATGTGATACTTTATGTAATTCTCTATCTCCAGTACCAATACGTGCACATGTGACCAGAGACAAAAAGATTTTATTCGTTAATAAATTAACCCCAGACACGACCATTTAACAATTACAATCATCATTTTTCTCTTCTTCGTCTTACCTGGCGTGAATAACAAATTATCAAAATTCAAAGCATAACAACAACAACGACAAAGGCGAACTAACAATAATAATAATAATATTCATTTGTTTCAAACGCGCGTTTATTATAATTATTGTCGTTGTGCGGTTCTGAAAACACAAATTTACCTTGAGAAATACCACAAGCCAGCAAAACAATGGCCCAGGTAAATTAAGGCAATCAATGATTTATGATCACATCTTTTGCCACAAACATTTAACATTACCGGTTCTAGTTTGGACAATTTTAAATGGATCAAATGGACAAACTGATAATGAACTATCCATGTTCATCTATCTTCTGTCCTGTTGCCGTGGATAATAGTGCTGCTTCCTTTCGCAATCCAAAAATGGTTTTAATGGCTTTCCAATGATGTGTTTTGTCAAGACAACAACAAGATTGGAAAGAAAGTTGATCCTTTTTTGGGGGTCGGCCACTGGCGACAGCTTCAAATAATAATAATAATAAAAAGTGAGAATATCTTGCTGAAATGTTGATCGCATTTTAAGTTCAGGATGTGCCTTGGTGTGTGTGCGCTCTCGATGAGAAAGTCTCCATTCTCGGCGACAATGGGAAAATGAAAATATGAATACGATTAGGAAATCATTATTATTATTATTTCCAAATTGGACAAGGGGATAAATTATTGCTTAATAGGCGTCGGGCAGACGGCACAGGATAGATCAGCAAAAACAGCAACCCTAGCTTGAAGACCATGGTGGTGGTGATGATGATGATGGTTGGGGACTGTTTGGGGACCTAAACACTAACATTTACTACATAAACAAATGGTAATTTGAGATCTTTGTTTTCTCTCTCTCTCTCGGCCGTCTTGGTTGTCGTGCACAATCTGGTTGTAGAGGGTTTATGTCAGTCTAATAGTCACTTGGAAGCTCATGGTTTTTGGGGTGGAAAAGTATTTCAGGATTCCTAAATGATAAGAAAGTAAAAGTTCAGATGATCAGGAAATCCAAAACTGTCCTAATATTTTGTTTGAAAACCATGAACCCAGAAATTGTGGATCAAATAGAGCAGCTAGGGCTAGCCACCAACAGACAGACAAGTCGGTTCTCAATCTTTCTCCTTCTTTGTCTGCATGTTTGTCATCATGGGCCAGCCAGTTTATCAATCTTATTTGGCCATCCTGTGCTTGTCTTCGGCTTCAATGTCGTCTTGGCCGTCGTCTTCGTCGCGCTTTGACACTTGCCAGGCGATACTCTGTATTCTATGCTGTCTCTACTTGATTCGAGGTTTCTAGAGGAGAAAATTGAATTTAATTACTTAAGATTTATTAACACCCCAACAAACGACAGCAAGAGAGCTGTCTAATGAGACGAGAGATGGGACATTTTAGAGAATTTCTATTTGTATGTGTGTCTGTAGAGAAAGAACAAGCAAAAGATTTTTTTTAGCACATCTTCAGTCTGGCTGGCGCCACAAAGACTAGCCAAAGATTGGGCCTGTTTTGTGTTGTTGTGATGACAAAAACAATAACTAGATTCCATCATCATCCGAACCATCGTAAAATTTTGCTTTTACGCTATTCATAAACACAAACAGCAAGGCAGGCACACCACAACTAGCTAGCTAGGTTCGAAAGCTTTAATGTGTTTTTGGTTCTGGTTCTGCAAAGCAACTTAAAACAAAATTCTAGATCTAGATCTTGATCATCACAATGTCCATGGTCAATCAATTGTCAATCGACCATGCTGTTGCCCACCCCGAGACCCGAAAGAGGAAATGTTCAATTTTCATGTTAGTAGTTTTGAATGAAGAGCATCAAAACGATGATGAGGATATGGTGTTTTATGACACGGAAACACCTCGAGGGTTTAAGGGGGAAGGACACACGGACACACGCATGCACACTTTGACATAAGACAATCCTCTTCAAAAGTATAATTATAGATCACCAAAGTGGATGGCGGTTTTTTTTGAAAAAAAGGCGCGAATATTGGTGCTGTGATTTTTTTTAATTTGATTATATTGCATCATATAGAGAGAGGGAGCAGTATCATTAGCCATGATCGTTGTTCATTTTGGTTCCAGCAAAGGCAAACCGAACACGAGAGAAACCGAGAGAAAATTGTTCGGTAAAGGCTCAGGTCAATATTTTTAGGGCTCAAATTTCTTGTGGGGTGATTCGATTGTTTCAGGCATGATATTATTATAGCACAAACACAAACACAGCCATAAACAAACGTAAACAATGGACGGAAAACGCGTGTCTCTCTCTCTCTCTCTCTTTCTCTCTTCCGATCTCCGTCGAGTTACACAATTACACCGAGAGCCAAGAGAAATTGGTGGCATATGATCCAAACTATTTATTATTTTGGATCATTTACTGATGACGTGGGTAGTGGCGATGGGTCGCACACTCTCTCTCTCTCTCACGATGCCATTTATGGTGGTGGTGGTGGATTGTGTGTACCGGGAAAAAATCCAATAATAGCTCGGCGCTCTGAACTTGGATTTTGGCTATTTCTTGCTAACCCCAAATGCTAGAGAAAGAGAGGGCGAGGGAGAGAGGATGGAAAATAATATAAATCACAGCCACATTGATATCCAACCGAAACACAAGTACGAGTGCACACAATAGGGTCCACAATATTTTGACTCTCTCTCTCGTGCATTGTTGGTCCAAAACGGTACCGTTTCTCCACCACCGGCTCCTTTTTCCTGGGTCGGAATGGTTAACCACTGTTTCGATGTGTGTGCGTGTGAGTGTGTGTGTTTGATTGTTGTTTCCTATCAAATTGTTATTATTATTATTATTGTAATAATCATATCCGATATAAATTATGTGCTAATTTGTGCCTATGTGCCGACGGTATCCCCTTTTTTTCCAGGCACATCTTATAACTTGGAATAATTTTTGTTTGTGGCATTTCATAATTACATTGGTATTATTATTATTATTATTATTATTATTATTGTTATTACGGTACGAATGATGATGATGATGATGATGATGATGATGACAATAATCAATATTTGAGGGGAATTCTGTTTGATTCGACCACCAAAACGAATCGATTGTGGTCGAGAACG
>JAOZJS010000554.1:0-27807 GCA_025882695.1 Amerodectes protonotaria | reverse complement strand
TGTCTCAAATAGAATGCTTGATTTTTCATGGAAACCGTTTTGCGCCAATAAAAGTACATGGATTTTTTCGATCCATAACCACCATCCACCGATTCTTCTTCATTCTCCTTGTTTGGAACTTTTTCAACATTGGATTCCACGTCGGACAATAATCCCTTGGAATCGATATTTTCCCGATCATCTCCTGCTTCAGCCGGATGTTCCTGCGAAACTTGACCATCATCATCATTGCTATTGTTATTGCCAAGCGGTACATTTTGATCATCTTCATCATCTTCGGCTTCGCTATCGTCCATGGTCAAATGACGATCATTGCATAGTTTCAAAAATACATCTTCTAATGTTTCCAAACGATATTGTCGCAATAGTATGGCAGGATCTTGTTGTACCAATATTTGACCATGTCGCATCAACGCAACTTGATTGGCTCCACGAGCTTCTTCAATATAATGTGTGGTGATCAATACGGTTAATCGTTCACTTTTGGACAGTTCGATCAAATGTTGCCATATTGATTGACGTAGCAAAGGATCCACACCAACCGTGGGCTCGTCCAAAATCAGCAATGGTGGCCGATGGATCAGCGCGGTGGCCAACGAAACTCTTCGTTTTTGTCCACCACTCAGATTACACACTCTTCGTGATCGTTCGGGTAAATCTAGAAAATGTATCAAAAATTCGATACGTTTGGTAGTCATAAAAGTGGGCATTTGATACAATGTAGCAAAATATTCCAATGTTTCGCGTATGGAAAGATCTTCGAACAATGTTATGTCTTGTGGCATATATCCAACATCCATCCCCGGAATGTTCGAATACTTGGAACCAGGTTTTTTGCCAAAAACTTTGATTGAACCAGAATCGGGTTTGATGCAATTCAAAATGCAACGAATCAACGAAGTCTTTCCGCAACCACTTGGCCCTAGCAAGCCAAATATCGATCCAACCGGCACCTGCATGTTCAGATCGTTCAGCACAGGAGTGACTTTGGTTCCCTTTCGATAGCTCAGTCGAACCTAGATACGGAATTTTTTTTTTTGGTAAATGTTAAACATTCGAACATCCGTTCAAGTGGATGATGAATTTTCAATGCTTACCTGTTCCAGCTGAATGGCCATCGTACATGTTTCCGTATGATCGATGCATTTAGACGAGTAAACGGTGGGACCATTCGGCAACGGTATGGCCACAGAATTGGTTTTATTCTCAGTCAACGAGTTAACCATTCTTCTTGATAAAATTCGAGTTGGAATTGTAAAAGTCGAACGAAAAAAAAAAATAATAATTGTGAGGAGAAAGCCAAATAATATGATGAAGAGACCAAAAAAAAAATAATGTGGACTGATTCGAGAACGAATGAAAGGCTAATAAACGAAACATGAAGCAAACACGGTCTTAAATACCCATGGATCCACGTACACATACAAAAACACTAATACCCGATAAGAAAGTTGAGGAGAAATTCCATTGATTGACCATTGCTGATGGAAAAAAACTTGACTAAACTCTACTCTCTCTCTCTCTCTCTCTCTCTTTCTCTTGCCCTTTCTCTCGCTAAAGCGACATTCAACCTGGACCACACGCATGATAACGAGAATATTTGAGAGAGTTCTAAGCATTTTGCCTTGACTGACCAAGCGAAGATAGCGTAGTAGGGCCTAGGGCCACAAGAACAAGATTGGTAGGTTTAAATCACCAGACCTTGTGTGCGTAGTTATTTATTTATTTTTGGACCAAACAAACAATCATGCAGGTATACACAATCAGGCAAAATAGGAATTCGGATAGTCCGGATAAGGACTTGTTTTCTAACAGCAAAAAAAACTCAATCCAAATTGTCGATTCTGGTTTTGCGCTGCTGCTGCTGCTGCTGTTGCTTTTGTTCCAATTGCAAACATTCATAGAGAATCTCTTCATAGATATGATTTTCCGCCAATGATTTGGTTCGGCCAGTGGTGCCCGAACACGATGATGAAGAGGAGAATGGTGATCCAAATCTACGATCACAATCTGCCATAACGGTTGCGGTAGTGTTTAATGAACAAGGCTTTCTAGGATTAAATTTAGGACAAAATTGCTGTAAAAATTGACCTTGACCATTGGGATCTTGACCATTAGATTTTAGATCATGTAACATATCATTGCTTCCGATCACAGATCCGGACCATTTGGATAGTTGATCCATCAATTTGTTAATGGATGGACCTTTGATAGGATCCGAAAGCATCGTATACAGCTCTTCTTGGCGAACATTCAACAATCGTTTCGGTTGTGGTTGGCTCTTGGCTGGATTTTGATCCGCTACCAATGTTCGCCGTTCATCGTTGTTCTTCGATTTCGGCGATTCTAAGCTTGAATCATCGTTGTTCGATGTTCGGCAGGATGATTCTTCCGCCAAGGTGGTCATCCATTGATCTATAGACGAATGGTGTTGTTGTAGCATGTTTTTCAAGCGACAATTATTCGCCATCGGCGATCGATTGGCAATCTTCATTTTTAACATTTTATCCAATTTGGAAGATTTGTTTTTGACCCCGTTTTGAAGGGTGGTCGGTTTCAATTTGTTCAAAAAGTTCGACAACCTAGCACCGTTGGTTTGTTGAGATGTTGGTGAATGGCCATTAACATCGTCTGTCTGCGTCTGGATTCTGGATACTAGAATTTCGAATTCGAAAATAAATCAAGAATCCACCAAAAAAATAAGCGATTAAGGATTACTTACAAGAATATGCATTATTGACTGAAAGGTTGTTGGCTGTTGTAATCGCTTTAAGGTTGCTATGCCGGTATTTTTCTTCAATCATTTGGATATACGTTTTACACGGCGATCGATTTCCAGAAATTAATGGATTAACATTATGGATACGATTGTTGTCCACCACCATATTTGATCCGTTCGATTGTTTAAGCTTTTTGTTGGCCTTATGTTTTCCTTCATTCGCGACTGTATTCATATCTTTGGCTGCTGCAAACAAAACCGGATCCATATCCAGGATTTTCATCGGTGAAAGTGTTTCCGGATTGTGCGTACTCTCTTCCGCACTGTTGTTGCTACTACTGCACGGCCCTGTTCCATAAAGCAATTTGTCGATTTCGCTTTCCAATCGATCAGTATCCACCGTTGGATAACGATTGGTAGCACATAATGGATCCTTCAGAATCGATTTAAATTGTTGACCAATTTGAACCGTGTTCCCGGGCTGCTGTTGTGTTGGACACTTTTTCGGTTGAATATCTTGCTGGTGTTGTTGTTGTTGTGCTAGGTAAGGTAAATTAGCGTAGTTCGATGTTACGATGGGCAACGATAATTGACTGTGTTGCTCCGGTAAATTGGTCGATGGACCAAACATGGTTAGCGATGTGCAAGAGGATGACCGTTGAACTTGGTTGGTCAAGCCGGTGTCAGCTGCATTCCATCCATCATCAATGGTTGTCGGTTGAATGGACCATGATGGTGTGGATTCGTAAGAATGATTCAGATAACTATCACAATGATTATTGTTTTGTTCGAAACCGTTCACCGTGCTCACTTGAACATCTACATTGAATCTAACTTTGGAACGATTGTTTGGCGGAAACGATTCATTCTGTAATTGGCCACTTTGATTCGACCCTAGTTCGGTTGGAATAAATTTGAACCAATTGATTGTTAGGTCCAATCATTTTATCAATCAAATACCTACCTAGATTACATTGAAACAAGTGTTCATCATTGGGCGTGATTGCTGATTCTTGATCATGGTTGGAGCTTGTGGGTGAAGATCGTTGACCATCAATCTGCAACTTTTGAACAGTATCCTTGATGAGATCTTCATCAGAATCGGACGAATCACACGATGAATGATCGGAATATATTGTTGATATTGTTTCCAATAATGGCGCCCTTCTTTCTGCTACAGATTTATTGTTGTTGCTATAATTGCTATTGTAGTCCATTCTTATGTAACATTATTCTGTTGTCTAATGTCGAATATTGGTATGATTCGGTGTATGGCTAAAAGCTAAAACCAAAGCATGCTGATCAACTTGGCTTCTACCTTCAACCAGGTAAGCCGAAGCAAGCAAGCCTGATCAACACACAGTATGAGCAAAACTTTTGGCTCGCTTTGTTTCGGGCTATGGCTGTGGTGGTGGTGGTTGTTATGGCCGCTCACGCGGTGATGGCAAGAATCGCATAGTTGCATGACCACCGTACCGAGCGCGTATACCTGTGCGTAAGAAAGGCTGGGTCGGGAAAAGTTTATTGGAAAACCATCGAACCGATTATAAGTAATTTGCTTCTATTTTCCCTGAAAAGTTTTCGGTACTAGCAAGCAAGTAAATAGAATAGAATTGCCAAGCCCGTATGGCGAAAATGTGTGTCCATTTAAAATTATTGCCATTGTTCGAAATCGTTTGGTCGCTTGAACAAAATTTTAAGGACAAACGAAATATTGTCTCTAGTTTTATGATTACGGTTATTGTTATGATCTTGTTTATCTGGTTTTTCATTTTGCTTTGAGAGAATCCAACAACATAACCATAAAGGCTTAAAAGTTTGAAAAATTATGGAACATTAAATTTAGTCGGGTAATTGAAGAGTATAATACACAAAAGACAGCTACCAGTATAATAGTAATGAAAGTAGTTCAGTAGCACACAAGCTAATATTTGAGCCGAACAAAAAAAAGAATCTTCGAAACTATCACAATACATTCCCGTGTGCGATAAACAAACAGTAATTACCATAATTCTTGGAAGCCGAACAAAAAAGATTGCTTTCCAGCCCGAATCGGGGAGGGAAACAAGTTTAATTTATTAAATTGATCGAATTTAATTAATTTAAAAACCCAGAATATCCATTATTACCGCCGATCGAGTTGGATCGAGCCCCTGAAAAGGCGACAAACCAAAAAAACAAACACGAGAAGAGATGTTCAAGCTTCAAGATTGAGTTTTATGGATCCTGATCGATGTGCTTTTACATTTTTTTTTTCATTTTGATCCCGGTTTTTTGTTCGCAGTCAGCGAACAGAATAGAATCCAAGTTTCAAATTGTATATCAATCAATTAATTATGTAGCACAGGCGCCAGTCCTATGGACGCCAAGTCGATATGGGACATTTTTTTCTGAGAGTAAATATCCAGAAGATTAATCACACATACGCTTGGGTGTCAGACATGAATTTTAATTCCAACGTCAATCTAGTAAATAAACGGGCAACATACACGCTGATCCTAATGGATCATATATTTTCATATACACCTGGAGTATGGGCGCCATTTTAATAGAGCCAGATTTTGAAAAAAAAAGATTTCAGACGAAATTTTTTTTTGTTTGAAAAACCCAACTTCCTTTTCCTGTAGTGTAAACTCCAGGGAAAAGGAAGTTTGGTTGAAAATTATACGGTTGGACGTAACATAGACTCACATCGATTCAATTGCGATTGTGCGCATGTAGCCATGATCCGAATTCAGATCGAGCTCATTCGCTTTCCGCGCGTATGGCGATTGTCGCCCTGCTATAATATTATATGGCGCCCAGCAGCCTAAAACTGTTGTTGTTGTATAATTTTTATGGGCAATTCTATTACGATGGATCCTTTGGAGAGAAAAAAATCGATATACAAACCTAGGCTCTAGGCTGTTGTACATTGGCCAATAGTGTATATCTTTGTCAAAAACTGCCACCACCACCATCACCAGAATATTGCAACACACATTCACACCCGCACCGATACTTGCAGTATTACCGGATTCTTGTGGAAAGAGAAGAAAAAAAAGATACCCACCAACACCGTATGTGGTAGATTCTGTATTTTTTTTTCTCTCTCTCCATCTCACTCTCTTGGTAAGACGGTCGACCAACGGAGACATTCAAGCAATTTCTGTTCGTTTCTGGATCGAATATTATATATACATGTTCATTGGTGGCCCATTCTGTTGGCTGATTTGTGTTTGGCATATATTTAAGAGAAGCAAAATAAGACACTCGACCATAGTGAGGCTCCTTGCTTACAAACTATCATTCTCAATTCTCAATTGATGATGCCCAGGGTTTATCTGATGTTTGTACAGTTTAATGCTGTAGTTTGTGCATTCGGACATACTCGGAATTCTGGTTCATTGAATTCGATTCTCTGGGAATAGACCGCAAACACCACCATATTCATCGAAACAGATACCACCATCCTCATAATCATTGATCCAGCCAACAATATCAAACGCACACATACATTCAATTTGTTTTTTTTTGTGGTGGGGTTCTATTCTTTAAATTGAAGTGGTATTTGATCGAATAGAATCGATCTATCTGCAAACAACAACGAAAACGCATAAAAAACCCGAGAATCTATTGGAATTGGTGTATTATTGGAATTCCTCCTTCCTTGGTGTGAGTATTCTTTACGATTATTACCACTCTTTGATCGTTCGCGGCTTATCATCCGCCACGATGATCATTACATAATAATGATACATAGCCTGGACAATCCAAATTTAGATTTTTTTGTTTCTGGTTGGGACAATGCGGTTCTCATTTCCAAGCAAAATCGATTCAATTAAGCTGATGGCACCCTTCATTTTATTGCCCTTCCCCATACCAGAATGATATCCAACATTGGGCCGAATTTCGATTAATTCTAAATACCGCGAGCTGTTGTGACCCTAGCCTAAATCTGAATTGTGGTTTGAAGGTACTATATTAGGATAAGACTCATCATTTTAATGGCATCGGATTCCCATTATAATAATGATGTCCGATTTTACTAATTCTAGTCACTAACCAACACCCACAAGCCAAATATACAAGCCCAATCAGATCGCTAAGAACAACGTAATTAAAATATGGGAGCCATCGAGAAATTTGAATTTTTGCGCTTACGTAGTCTACGTGATGGACCGCCGCCATTGTTTACGTTCTCTCGTTCACACTCCTTTTGTTGGTGTTTATGTGCGAGCCGTTTCTCTGGTTGATTTTTGTGTTGTTTAAGAGTTTTCGTATCATCTATCATTAAATTTGATCGATCAGTCCATCTGGTGTATGTATCCGATTAATGTTTTTGAGAATCCTATTTGTTCATTTGTTTAATTTTTCCAAAACAAAAACCGAAATTTCCAGCTGTACGCTTGAAAATTGATAATTTAATTGCATACAACATATGGACCATTTTAATTTTATTGATTCTCTTCACCAAACTATAATTTATCTTTGTTTAGGTGATTGGCAATTAGTTCAATTAGTTGCATTCATTTCCCAACAAAAATGAATCCACTGCAAACATTTCCAACATGTGTGCATGGCAATTTAGGGTTGATCGCAAACTTTTTGGACCGCAAACTAACATGCCAATTCTGTTGCGAAATCTTTTTTGTTTCTTGTTTTTATTATCTCCATTGCGGTGCCCGGCACTCACCCATACACACACATTATGGCCTAGTTTTTTTTTAATATTTCCTTGGTTTGGTAATGGAGCTTACTTTTTAATATTATTTTAAGTGCAATAGGCAGTACTCGAGATATTCTTCTTCTTGTTTCAGGTATATAGCACCATTGTGTGCATCATCTATCCAGATCATAATGATACTTCGAGTTTCTAGAGTGTATTTTTCTGGTCTTCATCGCAAAAATAGATATCAACCTTAAACTATTGTTATCATTATTGTTAATGCTATGATTCGTTTGCCTGGCACGGTTGTTTCTCTCTGGTGGTGCTCGTTTATCAATTGAGCCCACACATTTTTAGACCAAAGGGGCCGAATGATTATGAAACCAGTAAATATGAAAACCTGGGATGCAAGTACTCTACGTACATTGTGTTTGTGTTTGTGCAAAGCAAGTCAATGATGCAAGTCAAATTAAGTGCGCATTAAGTTACCTATCCGTTATGATCAACATCATTATTAGTGGTTCGCAATATATCTCTCAATTTCATACACCAAGACCCACTTGGTAGTCAATTAATTTCACATTCAATTAATTTTTTCATTTTTTCCAGCCATTTTTTTCTCATTATTAGGACGCACATATATTACATTACAACATAGCTGCGTAAAGGTTAATTGAGCCACAAACTGAGTCCAGGAACTTAATTACTGCGTTTGTTCGTTCTCTGCGCACACCATTCAAACAGACCAGACCTTAATTTGGGCGATTTATCAAACCAAACAACAACAAAATGGATTTTTTCTCAAATATTTTGAAGAATACAGTGGAAAAAGCCGAAACATTAGGCAAAGCAGCGGTCCATTCTCTGAGTCCAACATCAACCAGTTCGGATGAACAACAACAACAGCAACAAAATGATCCTGCTACTGCTAGTACCAGTTCTCCAGTTGATCAAAACATAGGAGATATTGATTTCAACCAATCATCCGATCTTCAACAGCAAGGTGAACCACTTTTGATTTTAATTTTTTGAGCAAATTTAATGATATTCATTCGAATTTCGACAGATGAAACAAATGAAGGTGAAGATAACCAATCGAATCCTGGTGAAAAAGCTGCTGCATTCAATACCGCCGAAATGTCTCAAAAAGCAATGGAATCGGCCAAGTTTTTTGGAAGTAAGTGCTTGCAATTAATTAGCCATTCTCTGATTGATTTTGATCTGTGATGTTAATTCAATAAGGCTTCATCGCTAATGTGGCCTCCAAAGCTGGCCAAACAGTATCGGCAACTGCCAAACAGTTGAAAAGCACTGTTGAAAGTGTGGTAAGATTTAAAATTGCCAATTTTTCTGAAATCTTAATGTTTTGAAATTTACAAAACAGGGAATTATGCAAGATTTCACCAAAGAACAACAAGAATTCATCAAAGAACATGGTGGTAAAACAGATTTGGCAGAACCACCATGGGTGGGATGCGAGGATGAAGAAAAGGTCAAAGTTGAAATATTGAGTTTATCACAGGACAAACGAAATTTCGTACGCAGTCCACCGGCTGGTGTAGAATTTGCATTTGATATGAATGCATCCTATCCAATTGCATTGACATTGTTGCGGGAGGATCCTGAGCTTGCCAAGATGCGCTATGAAATTGTTCCGAAATTGTAGGTGTAAATGAAGCGATAATTGTTGGTAATAGTTGCTAAATTCTGTTTTCGCAGAGTCAATGAAGAAACGTTTTGGAGAAACTATTTCTATCGTGTTTCATTGATCAAACAAGATTTTGGTTCTGGTGCAGGCCTGGCTGGTGGTGATGAACGCGCTGAATGGGGCTCAACAAAATCCTCATCATCCGAAGGCCCAGATGATCCGAATGAACAAAATGAACAAATTGGTGAGACTGAGTTTGTTTCCGATACTTTTCAGCAAACACTGATTTCTGTTGATGATGTACGCCAAGACATGCATAAGCTTGGCATTCATCAAGACAATGATGGTATTTGATTAATATGCATCTCTTTTCTAATAATTTTATCCTTTCTCTGATTTTTTCGTTTCCCCAACCAGAAATCGATGAAGAGTTGGCCAAAGATTTGCAAGAATTTGATTTCGTATCCGGAAACGAAACCGCTGAAAAAGTGGACGACGATGAACTTAATAGAGAATTGGCCAATTTCGATATCAAATAGGAATGTTCCAACCTTGATTCTTTCGGTGAAAAGCACACACGTACACACCAATTCATTCAATAATACAATTTCCATTTTTTTCTCTAATTCGCTGTTATCCTTAAAATTTATGTTGGATTTTTTTTTTGAAAGTTTTTTTAAACGTTTTTTTTAACGAAAAAACAACTCACCAAAAGCAATAAGTAGATATTCATGATACGAAACAAAAAAAATGTCATTGTTATTTTTCTTTCTTTTCTTTTGTTTTTCGATCTTTCTTATTTTTAACATGATTGATAGAATAGTTTTGTTCATTATGCTTATGCTGGCGAATCCACCCCACACGTCCATATTTAGATTTATATAGTGTGCATTGGTTTGTTTGATCCAACAAAAAAGTGGCACGAGTTTTTAAAAATTGTATCATCATTACTCTTTTTATAGTTTAATATCTTTGTGATTACATTGATTACATTAATTGCTCTTGGTTTATTGCATCAATTTACATAATAGTTATCTTGGTTGTTTTTTGCTGTAAAAAGGTCAAGAGAGGTCATAGATTCTAGTTTAAGTTAGTCGCGAATCCGGAATAAACTATCTTAATCTTTACGTTCCTCACACACGTTGATCATAATTGTAATCTTGCTTATTAATCAATGCTTTATTTAAATTCTTGTTCGAAAATCACACACATTCTTCCCAGAGGTCGATAGGGAGCTTGTAAGGTCAATTCGATTGAATGACCAAGATTCGGGCTTTCTTCGGAAAATTCTCGATTCTTGATTTAGCTAAATGATACGGTTCTCATCCTTTCAAACACGTACACACTTACAACACAACTTACCAACAATTATCGTCGATGATCTTTGCTTAACTTTTGACCAAAACAACCATTTAACGATTCGTTTCCTGATTCAAGATTTTTTTTTTAAATTGGCGGTTTCCATTTTTATTTGAAACAATTTTTTTTCTAAATCTACATTATACACGAATTCCGATCGGTTTTTAAAACAGAGAAACCACCAACACCAAGTTTAATTGTCCATCTTTATTTGAAATGAAATTGTTTGTAATAATTTTTGTTTTTTGTTTTTGATTACAATATGTATTATGTAATAATTGAAAGTTTGTCGAAAAAAACTTAGTTTTGAGATATGAATAATAATGTCATTGAAAGATTGAAATCACGTGAATCATTCAGAGATTGAATTGGAAAGATGGAATTTCAAATAATAATTTTGGCGCGCATGGAATTTGTTTGATGGACAAAAAAATTTTCACCGGGATTGCTCAAAAATCGGTGCTACGCAAGTTTGAGCGAGGACTTAAATCCAAGGCTGGTTTTCCCTCATTATGCTTGACAGCACGCCATTGATTGATTTTGCCATCACCACCAGGCAACAAGGTATTAGGTGAAGGTAATGCTTTCATATCATCACTTTTCTCATCCAAAACCGCTCGGGAGAAATCCCGAACTAATTGATGAGATATGTCGACACCTTGTTGAGCCATTTCTTTCCTGTGTTTGGTTAAATATTGCAAATCCAATGATCTTGTTGGAGCAAGTTTACTTTGGCCTTTCTGAAAGCGTTTCTGACGTATACTTTGACCAATATCCGAACCATGTTTATTGCCTTGGTCGTCTTCCGGAATTTTTTTTAGCACCATGGACGCCATCTTCTTTCGGGCATACGTCTGGTCCATTGCGAATTCATCAAATTTTTTCACCGGTTCTGAATTCTTGGCTATGCCAGCGGTGGCTAGGCCCTGTTTCATAGATTTTTCGTTGAAAATCTTGCTTTTGTCCTTAGAAACGTGTCGTGTTAAATTCTTACTGAGGATAATGCCTTCTCTATTCATTGGAATTTTACTGGCATTCCCGAGTGAAATCCTGAAGGTAAGTGTTTCAATTAAAAAATTATTAATTTTTTTCAAAAAAAAACTAGGAAATATAATCTACCTGTTTTTGTTGGCTTGACCAACTTGCATAGGTTGAGTGTCAACCGGACCAGCGACAACACTTGGTTCTTTAATTGGTATCTTTCCATGTTCTTGTGGTCTCAAGAGCTCTTGGCTTTTATTCTCCCAAAAGTTTTTGTAATTACGGAATTTGCCAATAGCGTTTAATTGGTCGATTTCTTTAGACCTTTCAGGGGATAAAGAACTGCGCCGTGGTTGATTTACCTGCAATAAATTATCACCACTGGATCCCATGTTCCAGCCAATGGATTTGCTTTTAACCATTGTCTTTTTGGCTTTTATTTTGGCCAACTCTTGTCTGCTCATTAGTGGCTTATTACGTACATCTTGTGGAAAGAATTTTTGATTAAAAGCTTCCGGCGCTTTAATCACTTTGGATGGTGCTAGAAGATGCTGATCATCATAGTTATTGTCTGCAATCAAACTTTCAACTATTTCATCTCCCAATTGTTCATCCAAATCTATAACTGATATAACTGAATCAGTAATCGAGCCATCCTCGCTAGCAGTACGATTCGCATTTGATACAAGTCCGGTATTTTCGGTATTTTGATATCCAAATAAACACTTTTTGATACTCGCTTCTTTTTCTCCACGAATTTCATGTTTAATTTTAATATTTTTCTTTGCCACAGCTGGTAAAACAGCATCACGTTTTGATTCGGGCGTGCTTTCATCTTTTTCACACAAAAGATTGAAACATTTATCGATAGTGGCTAGATCTAAATGATCGTTCTCTTTGACTTTTTTCAGCATCGAATCGAGTTTACCGAAATGCATGGAATCTTTTGCAATCGTTGAAATGTTGATCAATGATTTGGAGTTTTTCAACGATTTCGATGGTTTTGTGCTTCGCACATTCAAATCAACTTTTGCATCAAGCTCTTCAACAATGAGCTGTTCATTATTTTTATTTTCGACGGTGGCTGGATCTAAATAATCGCTCTCATTAGATTTCTTTAGCATAGAATCGAGTCTACCGAAATTCATCGATTTTGAGCTTTTCAATATTCTTGACTGTTCTGTGCTTTTCTTTTTTAAATCTACTTTTGCGTCAAACTCTTCTGCAATCGGCTGTTCATCGATTTCATTTTCAACCGGGGATCGGGCAATTTTTGGCTCGGAATCTTTGAATCCGGGCTCCGAGTCGGAAATCAGATTTGCCGACTTGCCGCACTGAACTTTTTGGAAGATTTTTTTCAAATCCTCAAAGATCATGTAATGTTCATCACATATTCGAACTAGTCTGTTGTTAATTTCTACTAGTTCTTGTTCATGTTTGCTGAAAATATCTTGGATACGTGAAAAGGTTTCAAAGTCTTGGTTGTCAAACACTATTTTAGCGTTATCGTCCATTTTTGTTGACTTGATTCACCGGCAATGGATTGAATATAAGCTTTTTCGAAAATGCAATACCAAAACGAAATTGGATCCTGTTGGGAATGAAAACAATTGAATTGTTCAAAATTATCAGAATATGTTCGAATCCAAAACCAACACACCCATATTTGCACACACGCACACACACACCTTACACACCCACTTACATTCACGCAAACAGATGCGTGTTTAAAATTGAAAAAAACCAATCTCATAAATAAAATTATTTTTGCGTATCGAGCTGTATTTTTGTTATATTCCCGTGCTGTGTTATGTAGTTACCAATAACCGAGAAATACTAGCTTTGTAGGTTTCGGTCTGATTTATAATTAAAATAATAAATATACTAAAAGCTTCTAAAAAAAATAAGTGTAGAGTATGTTTAAGCTCACTGAATGTTTTTATTCGAAGAAATTCGAGCATCACTCCCACAAAACCTAGAATCTTTGGTTTTGGGTGGTTGTTATATTTGGTTGAAGGATCATTATGACTATGGTTATTACTATCACCATCATCATCATCATCATCATCAACAACAGTAGCATAATATTTACCAATGTTTTCTATATAGAATGAAAATTGCTCATTCTTGTTATGATTATCATACAGAATCCAGTTCTGGTTAAATCGTCTCTAGCTAATCCTCCTAACACGTCCTTCTTATTCTCTAACTAATTCAATGAAAAGTATGTAAATGTGTGCACATAATTATTATTAGAAAAAAAAATATGGGAAAAGTAATATCACGGTGGCACATGTTTTCCACTTACCGATACAAACAGAAAAACCGAACTTGAACACAATACAGAAACTGGCAACAAGTGTATTACAGGAAAAAAAATCCGTTACTGTGATCTGACTGAAAGAGAAAGTAAACTCTTTTAAAATCGTAATTTATGATCATAAAAAACAAAGTAATCAAAATTCATTAGGAATCAAAGGAAAATTCATTGAATAAAAAGGAAATGTTCGAATTTCTCAACAGCATAGCTCAAATGGCGGTTGAAAGCAGGAAAAGCAGTGTCAATGAGCAATGTGCTATTTCTACTTTACAAGTTCCAGTTCTGTGTTCTTCGAATTTATTGCCGAAATAGCCATGTACATTTGCACTGTAGAAGTACGGCTGCGTCAATAATTTGCTATTTTTATTCGAATACGTAGTCTATCTTTTTTTTGCCGTCAACTTTCAATTTTGAATTTTGATTTGAATCGATTGATTGATTGATTGATTGATTGATTGATTGGCTATAATTTAAAATAGTACAACGTATTAGAAACCAATAATGATGAATGGCTGTTTGCTGCTGTAATGGAATACGGATTAAACTTCTACGCATCAACAAGTAAATATAACAAATAAGATTATGTAATATGTTTCCAGGATAATTATTCAAATGATTATTTGAAGCTTAAAGATGAAAAATAATTGGCGGACTGACTGGCTTATGAGCACAAAAACGTCAGAATCTCTGTTCGCAGATCTATGCCAGAATAGTGGTGTTGATTTTTGGTGGCATTTAGGTTTTTTGGGGCATACACGCGCATACAATTGAATCATTTTGGAGGAATTTCCGAATTATAATTAGGATAATCATTAAAACTAATTACAAACTAACGCTGTGGGGTGTCTCCATTCAATGAACGTGCTGTATTACCTTACCAGTTTTTCCGTGTGTGATTATTTTATGGTCTAGTTTTGGTTATCCACCATAGATCTTATTCAGAATTACGACCAAAACAACGATGATGATCATCTTGATCATCATTATTATTAAGTTTATAATTCGTTTGACGTCAATCGGGAAAATTATCACCACCATTACTTTGGATTTTGGGATGTTTTGGGTTATATATAGAGCGTCAGCCAACGTAACACACCCACAACACACATGCAAGGTGGATGAAGAAAATGGAGCTGTCAGAATGCCAAATCCGAAACAAACACATAGAGAGAGAGAGAGGGAGTGCAGTAACAATATTCTCATATTCTCCAAAAACATTCTCCCAATGCTATAATTCGAAAAAAAAGTTCAGTTTTGGGTTTCATGAAGATGAAGAATCCGATCTGAATCATCCTGATCAACATCATCATCTGACATCCATCACCATGTATAAAAAGAATGAAAAAAAAACTATCATAAGCACACAATTGGAATGGGATGTGAATGATCTGTCTGTTATAGCGTTGCAATAATGATAATAAATCAAATCATGAAATGAATTGAGAGGGAGAGAGAGAGAGAGAGAGAGAATCAACTAGAATAATGCTTTTGAACCTTTCAAACATGATACATGTTGCTGTTTAATATAAGAATCATAAGAGAACATTCTCCAATTTGCCACAATAAGACTACGTGTTTGAAAAGTTGAAAAAACTCGTCTTCAAAAGCTTTTGATTGTTGATTCTACGCATAGTTTGTCTATGATCTATGGTTGCTTAATTCTGGTTCTCTGTATTCTTGGTTCTTGATCTCAGACAGGTGACAAACAACAGCGTTATGATGGTTATACAAAAAATAAAATAAAATTGTCAAGGATGGCTGCCAGAATCATAATGAGGCAGTGAGAGAGGGACTTAGAGAGAGAGAGAGAGAGAAAGAGAGGAGCGTAGAAATCAAATGTCAAAGCAAATGCTAATGCTCATCCTGCGCGCACCAATCAAGCAAGGCTGCAAAAAAAATTCTAGCTATCCCGATTCTTGCCACGAAGTCCGACCAAAATCAATACCCATTCGATGGAGCAGCAATATTCGAACAATCTTGAAATTGGCTCGCGAAATTCTGTCTAAAATCTATTCTTATATCCACGGAGAATGCGGAAGATATCGTCACGCCTGCTGTGTTAACGATTGATTCCGTTCAAGTCGAGATTCCGGGATCATTGAAAGGCGATGGGTGCAAAACAAGGGTCCGGAACAATGTATTGTTTTACCACCTAGGGAAAAAATACGAATTTCGCTGAAATGTTTCATTTTGTCAATTCGGATTCGGATTCGGATTCGGGCAAAATACAAATCAATCTAGATGGAAACAGATTTTGTTTGTTTATAACAAAGAATCCAATGATACAGATGTTATCCATTTGGATGTTTGTTGTTGTTGTTGTTTTTTTTTTGTTTTTCCCATGGTTTTCTCTCTTTCCTTTTCTCTCTCTGATTATATAATCCGAACACCAATGATTTTAAATGATTCTTTCGAGAGATATTTGGAGCTAAACTACGATGATGGTGAAAAATCTGGAGATCAATGTGTGCATGTGTGTGTGTGTGTGCGTGTGTGTGGCAGTGTTAGTTATGGTAGTTCTAAATTTAACATCATTGAACACAACGGTTGAACGATTCTGTTTGGCTCCCATCAACCAGTGTTCTCGCTAACAGTCGATGTATGATGGTGTTGGGGCGTAAACCTTGTATGTCTTGTATGCATGGTATAGCTGTGTATATGTCTGTGTTTTGTCGCAAAATTTGCGGATATTTTTAGAAACAAAGCAAATCTAAATATCACACACACACACACACGCGCGCGCACACATGTGAACAATGAAATATAATTATGGAAAACGTTCAAGAATAAGAACAGAACGAAAATCGTCGATTCAAGGAAGTAAAAATTGGACGCAAAACACCCCAAACATTAGGATCATCAACATTATGCAACTGGTTGAATATTATATGGTTGTTTGATAATGGTGTATGGCTTCTTTCCGCATTGAATATTGGATTACGTGATTTTGTTCAGGTCTTCGTTAGTTTGGGTATCTTTTTTTTAAAAATCCGATTATAAAGAAATACCAATACTACCAATAACAATTATAATAATGATTCGTTTCCCAAGTAATCCCCGAACTCATTGGAAGCGTCTAAACGAGGCCCAATTTTATCGGGATTTTGTTAGATTTTATTTCATTTTCAAACATCTGTGTATATGCTTGGGTGTGTGTGCGTGTGTGTATGTATGTATGTTTTGTCTTGATGAACTGTGGCCGGGCGGACGGAACTAAACATTTAAGAGAAAATGCTAATAAAAATTGCTAACGGTTAATATACACACCATAGTTGGATGGGTGGATATGGTAATTATTCTAGTTCAAATCTGGTTATTGGTCTGATTCTTTTTAACTGT
This sequence comes from Amerodectes protonotaria, assembly GCA_025882695.1. Classification (NCBI taxonomy): domain Eukaryota; kingdom Metazoa; phylum Arthropoda; class Arachnida; order Sarcoptiformes; family Proctophyllodidae; genus Amerodectes; species Amerodectes protonotaria. The sequence goes on along the minus strand of JAOZJS010000554.1, from coordinate 10,793 downwards.
TGCATAACTGCTTGTGTTTCGGTTGTTGTTGGCAAAAAGCTATAAACAACACAACAGAAGTTTGGTCTCGGTTCGATGTGAAAGTGTGCGTGTGTGTGTGTGTGTCGTTTCACCCCGCAAAAAATAAATAAATAATAAGGAAAAGAATCAACCGCTGCCATCATCTTGCCACACACACACACACACACACACACACACACCCCGGCATACACAGACCAGGCACACTACTCCATGAATCCGGACAGAATTTTAGTTTCTGCCAATCCAAAACTGCTTAGGATATATAAAAGGTGTGTGTTTTTTGTCTGGTTCCGATCATTCTGTTTCTATCCGAATCCGATCGGCTAGACATTTTTAAAATACTTTAATCCGAGATCATGGATTCTAAACGATCTTTGTATAGTGATGGTGTGTTGAATGGTGGAAGTGCGCGGGTTTTACTAGGTGCTCATAGAAAAGGAGCAGTGTTATCGTCCAAGAAGAATTCAAAAATTCGTCGATCAAAATCGTTACACGATTCTAAACGTTATTCAACGCGTCGACCAATCAACGATGTTCTACCTGTTGGTGCTAACAGCAATAATGATTTGATTGGCTGGAATCAATCAATAAAAACAGCGATCAGCAGCGGAATACCTCAACAAGACAATCATCAGAACAATGGTTACCATGATCATCAACAGCATTATGCTTACAGGCGACATTTTAGCAACAATGATTATCACCATTACCAGAACAATACGAATATTAATAATCATCATGAAAAAGTTGATCCGGTACCGGTGCAATGGATTTCAAAATCAAAAATAGCCACTTCCGGTTCTGGTTCCAGTCAACAGCAACCACAGTACGGAAGTTTTAGCAGTGAAATAAGCAACATTAGTTCAAGATCATTGAATAATGTGAAATCAATGGATATTGGTAGTGCTAAACAACAGCCACAAAAACCGGCCATCATGAATATGGGCAACGATTATTGGCCAACACAACCGAATCACCATTCGGCCAGATCTAATTGTAGCCAATCAAGTTTACATCGGCAATTTAGCGGATTATCATTGTTGTCCAATCAGAACGGCCTGGGAAATCAGAATGGTAATGGTAGTCAACAGAGTATAACTTCCGCAAGGATCAGTCATAATGGACGAATAAATGATAGGGACCTGTTGGAATGGAAATCTTTATTGTTCAATGGTGACAGTGATTTTGGGGATTATTATGATGATGATGAGGAAGAGGAGGAAGAGGAAGAGGGAGAAGAAGATGAATTTGAATACAAATATGAAAATAACCGTAAAAGCAAAAATGAAAAACATGAACAAGATGAAGAAACAACAAATTACGATGTTGATTATGATGATGATGATGATGATCATAATGATGAAAACGATGATGATGATGATGAAACAAATGATTTGTTAACCAATGGCTATAATAATAAAACCCATGCTAATAGAATGAGAAAATCATTGGCGAAAATGTCCGATTGGGCTTCCTACAGTCAATCACGTAGGAAACAGTTGAAATTTTCATATAAATTTTATTTATTACCACATAAAACTTATCCGCCACGTTATTTGAATAATATCGATCCAAGAAATTCAAGCTATCCAAACATTAAAAGCGGAACACCATTCGACCGAATCCATAAACCGATCCATAGGATTCTGGTGCTTGGATATCCATCATCCGGTAAAACATCGTTGATAAAAGAATTTAAAACATTCATTGCCCAACATCCGGATAGTTCATTCAATCCGATTAATATCGATCAATTGAATGATAATCGTAATTTGTTGGTGCATTTTGTTGAAGGTGATACGTTTGATGAATATCTTTTGCAAACATCGGTGGTTAGCTACCAGCCGGATGTCTATCTGATTCTGTATAGCATTGATTCGAGGTTGGTTTGTGTCCCAATTGATTGTATGATTGGCTTAAATTTTGATATTCCATAGAGATTCTTTTGAGAATGTCAAGAAAACCCTGAAAGATTTGCCAAAATGGGATGATGTTGAAGATAAGGTGGTGATTTTGGTGGCAAATAAATGTGATTTAGAACGTAGTCGATGCATCTCAAGAAAAGGTACAACCAAAATACCAACCGGCATAGTATAGATCGTGTATAACTTTTGTATAAACTTCATTTTATTCCTCTCTTCACGCAGAAGCGCGCGATTTTGCCAGCAAGAATGATTGCAAATTCATTGAACTTAGTTGTACGCTTTCGCATAACATCAATGTTTTATTGCAAGGAATCGGCGCACAGATTGATCTCAAACGGAAACAGCAACAACAAGACAAAACACAATCACAAGGTATTTGCTCTGATTTTATTTAAATTAACCATTTTCCTTAAATACATGAATTAATTGTTATGATTGTTGTTTTTGTTGTTTTTTCCACATTAATGGTTTTATCACAAGGACAACAATCTAGCGATCCACCATCCAATCATCCGTCGCGTGAAGCGGCTAATAGTAAACTGAAAAGAAGACAAAGTTTTTTCCAAAAAATATTACGCAAAGTGGCTATTAATAAATCAAAATCATGTAATAATTTGAATGTACTTTAATTATTAATTATAATCTTAATAATAAATGATTATTGTGCTCTTGAGAAGCAACTAGTTTTATAGAAACGGATTCTTTTTTTATAAAGGAAACACACAAAAACACAACAAATGCATATAAACGGTTATGGAAAAGGCGCAACAGGTACATCATCTAACAATAGCACAGAACACACAATGGAACGGTAGCACAATGGTTTTTATATTGGATGGCATCGTCACAAAGGACCAGTTGCTCCATCTGGCAACATTATAAATGATTAACAATCATCCAGGGATTGTGCATCTTTATTGGTTTATATAAATTGTAGTAAATATGCGTAATTTTCAAACAAATCAAATGATTAGCGATAAAAGTAACATAAAACTGCCTTAAATTCTTTCTTTTAGTAAAGAGGGAGGAGTTATATGTTGATTGCGCTAGTAGTAACTCAAACACCCTTTATTTTTTATTGGTGTTTTGCGTTTATCGCAAACGAAAGGGGCCGGGCAAGTTGGACGAATAAACTTCAATAGTGGGTTTGAAGAGTTAAAATATTAGTGTGCATTTTAGCCGTGGGAGGCACTAGTTTGCTACAGTATATAATATGTATTAGTGTTCAATCCCTGTTGTTTGGGAGTGGACAAACACGCCCATCATCTATATTAAAATATATAGTTATGGTGATGGTGGTACATGGTTGGGATGATTAACAGGATAATAGTAGACTATGTCTCCTATTGGTATCTTTGGTCTCACTCTCTCTGGTCTCTCAGGTCTCGGTTCACGGATAACGTTTTCATCCGTTGATTTACGGTTATTACCTATATCGTTAGTACGTACATGGTTAGGATGATTAACAGGATAATAGTAGACTATGTCTCCTCCTGGTCTCTCTGGTCTCAATGGTCTCGGTTCACGGGTTACGTTTTCATCTGTTGATTTACGGTTATTACGTATATTGTTAGTACGTACACCGTTAAAGGCTCGAAATTCCTTCATTCGGATAAAATGACTGCACAAGAGTGAAAATACGATGCTCAAAATGAAGAAAACCACTGTTATTAAGGCAATTGTGCTCCAAATGTTAAACCCTTTGTACGGATACATCAATGAGCATGTTTCATCTACGTTAAAAAATTCGTCGACAATATCGTATGGTCCTTCACAGTCCTGAACATACAAAAACACAGACATAGAAATTAAATTAAGAATAATATGACGATGCATAACGGAAACGGAAAAAAACTTACATCATCGCCAATAACTGAACAAGAGACATATTTTTGTCCATAGAACATGATCAATTCATCATCTTCTTGTTGAGTGCCTGCTGGTTTGGGTAGAATGAAAGCCGAATCCGGTGCACGACCCATGAATTCTCCTCGTGGAAATTCTGTATCCAGCTCTTTGAGCGCTATCTCTATCCACAATCCATCAGAGCATTTGAGTGAGACCATATTGTTTCCTATAGTTCAAACAACAATAAGCATAATTCAAGCATCGATTTTGACTTTTGACCATCAGCTAAGCTTGACGATTCGAGCTTACCTTGAATTATGACCACCGTACCCTGATAAAAGAACATGGCCGAAATTTCTTCATTGAAATTCACTGATTTAGCTCCACGAAATAAACCAAAATCATGGGGATTATCCGAGGTGAACTTTGCACCGTATGGCCCGTCTTGGTGGTAGAAAACTTTTCCATCATTTAGCTATCAGAAACAGTTGAATAGTTAAAATTAGATTATCATGAACAACTTCCGTTTCGTACCTTTCCGTAAAAGTAGGTTTGCTTGTCAACTTCAACACAAGTATTTTGTCTGGTCTCCACTGGTACATCGACGGCCGATAGAATTTGTAGATGGGTATCATTTATCTTTGTTCCATTAGTGGATCTGATCAGGTTGGTGATCGGCTTACGATTCGATTTTTTCGGCAACGAAACTGTTTGATTTTCCGGTTCAATCGTCAAAGTCCAATAGTTTAGTCCATGTATAAGAAGTATTGATTGATTTTTAAATGCACAAATAGCATCAACTCGGTCCAGATCTAAGTTAATGCAACGTTTGGTATGGGCTTTAGCAGAAAAGCCGTGGATCGATGTGGGAAGAACTGAAACACTCAAAACACTTAGCAAAATGCAAGGCATTCCTGAATAAAAGATTGTGGCCATTTTCTTTAGATAATCAACTTAGTCGAATGTGTTTGGAAGTTTATGCTTTGGAATCTGTGGAGATGTGAATGAAGATTTGGGATGAAGATGTCAATTATAAATACAAAAAATGCCCGTTCAAATCACTTACGCACACGTACACACATAAATTCGGTATTTGCAAAAATGATTAGCTATTCGAACGTGATTTACTGGTAAAGAATGTTGGTGAAGGAAATAATGCCAAAACAATTAATGATAATTTGCCGTTTTCCTCGTTGCAATGTGGACACAGAATTTGTTTCGGTCGGTGAAACAGCTTGGACAAAAAAAATATTAATAAATCATCAGAGTTTTCATTTTAAAATTTATTTTTCAAACGAAAACTGCAAATTGCGCGGCAACCTTGGCAAATGTTGCCTCGGGAGCCATCACCATGTCATGATCAATCCGAATTGGTGAAGAAGACTGCATCGCAGTTTCCAATAATAGAAAAACTGAAGCAAAACAACGATCAAAATAATCCAGAAAAAAAACGACCAAAAAAAAAAAACAATGAAGCTAATGGCGCTTCGAATAGGAATCCGGTTGCTACCTGATGCTAATGCTTGCCCAATAACCTCTTTGTTAAACACGATCATCAAGGCTGACATCTTTTCAAAGGATATAATAAAGATTGTTGCCAAAGGTGTACACCTATGCCCACATCTACCGACACACAGGCATACATACACGCACATAGGCAAATATTACATACATGTTTTTTGTTAACATGCATGCATCAACACCTTGCAAGCACACCTTGTCACTATGGATGGTGTGTTCGTTTTTCAAGGACTCGATTTTATGATTAATTCGAATTTTGGTTAGTTTCTAAACGGTTAAACGTTTCTGCTTGCTAATTGCAGTTTTTTGCATGATGCCTGTTTGCACAAAGCCAGTATCTTTGGATCAAAAAATGCTGGGAACCTAAACAATAGCATTCATCATGGTGAACAAAGCATTTTAATCAAATTTTAATACCAAAATTGGTTTTTTGAAATCTTTTTCACTGCGCAATCTCTTTGGCGACAAATTTATGAATCTTCTTGGACATTAAATCGTGAAATCTTTTTTCACAAATTTTTCCTTTTATGCAATCGTCGACCTTGAATCTTAATATTATCTTGAAAACCTTTTTCAATTATAAGTAGAATTATAATTGATGAGAATTGATGGACAAATTAGGGCAGGTAATTTTCTCATTAGGAGCGTTTGATATTTTCGACTACCAGATGTCGTTACGGTAAAGCTTGAGCCAAAAAACCCTGGCAACCAAAGGATAAGCACATCCCAATACACATTGTGCGCAATATAATCCATTTGATTGTTACACAATATGAGCTTCGCTTCCATCTTGAATTTCGATTAGAAATAAATCCAACGTTGGAAAATTCCTGGATTTTAACGTTATTATAGTGGTGTCCATAATAGAACAGCAAAAATAAGGTTATGCTGATGTTGTTCTCCAAAGAGAGAGAGAGAGAGAGCAATAGAGATAGACTTCATCTAGTCTTTGTTGTGCATTCCAAAATTTAGAGAAAAACTTAAGAGAATTACTGAAAATTAGCCAAAATGACTACTACGTTGTCGGATGAAGAGTTTCAACGTATGAATGTAATTATTATTTGAATTATTTTCTAAATCCAGGGTTGTCATAGCTGTTATCACCGTTTTTTACCCCAAAATATTCTTACTTCGTTGGTAAATTATTGTTATTAATATGATTATCTCTTCTCTGAAAACAAAAGGAACAACTATGCGAATTGAAAAACCAAAATTATGTAATGGAAGCGAGCATGAAGAAAGCCATGAGCGAGAATCAAGAATTGAAAAACGAGAATAGTTTGCTGAAAAAAGCGGTGGCAGAATCGAATCAGCAACAAAAATTGAAAAATTTAAATCCATTCACATTGGCCAAGAATATTGTGAATAAAGTTGATACACGTTTTGGTTTCAACAATGAACCATCCATGGTGAACATACCTGATCGTGTTTCAATCAAATCATCATCTGAGATGCAGCTTAAGCAAAAAATTGAATTTCTAGAAGCTCACATTCAAACGATTGAGGCGGAAAAAGCAAAACTATCAAACTTTGATACAAGCCGTGGGGATTGTGTGTCGATTCTTAAAGATTCTGTCAACAAAATCCAAGAGAATAAATTTGATTTTACCAACTTTGGTGATTTAGTTCCAGCTTTGTTACCATCATCGAATCATTCGCGTAAAGATGATCTTACAAAGATCACTATAAATGATAGTTTGGCCACGATTTTCAGTGATACGCTCAATTATTACGAGAACAAGATTGTTAAATTGGAATCGATTATAATGGAACTTTGTGAAAAAATCAAATCCATCAGCGAGACTGCTGCCGCAATGAACAACAGCAATGATAATAGCAATGATGAAACTATTGTACAGCTTCGAAAAGAATTGGAAATGTTCAAAAACGAGCATGAAAAAATGGCTGCTTTACATGCCCAATCAATGGCACACATTGAACAAAGTCTTTCGGGAAAGATTGAATTCATGGCTAAAGAATTAGATGAAACGAAAGCTAGTGAACAGGAACATCTGAAACAGATTAAAGTGTTACAAACAAAAGTTATAGATCTTGAGGAAGAGAAAAAAATTTCGGAAAAACGTGGTCTCAAATTGGTAAAAGAGCTTAAAAAGCAATTGAATATAGAGAAAAAACGTGCGGATAAACTGCAAAATATCCTGGCTAATGAAGATGTTTCGGTTGTTGAAGAGCCAAATAATAAATTCTCTGATTTATCCATTGTGCGATCCGGTGCCGCTAGTGATAAATGTAGCAGCACTGGTTCCTGGAGCTACATGAATGAACCAACCAATCAAACGGTCATGCACACTAAAGTTGGCCATGATCCGGAATTTTCTGATATGGAAATTTGTGTCATAAACAAAGTTAACGTTCCGTCTTCCAGCACCAATCCACCGTTGCCTCCAGCAGCAGCATCATTATCAGCAGCCAATGAAATACCTGACAAATCGTCTGTTTTATCCTTGCCAAACAACTTGGAACAGGAAAACATTGAATTATTGGAAAAGATTTCTATAATTCAACAAGAAAAATGGAACTTGGAAGAGCGTATCAACATGTTGGAGGGTAATTTGACGCAGAGAACCAAAAATCCGGCCACCAAATTCACTTCAAAAACCATCAATGACTCCATTTTGAAAGTGGTAAATTATATCAAAGAAAAGGGCGAATCAACCATGGCCAATGTGGATCATTCCAAACAGATCAATGAGGCACATCGTAAATTGCAGCGTATGGTGGAAGAGATTTTGACAAAAAATATGCATTTACAGACTAATCTGGAGGAAATAAGCGATGAATTGATGGCCGCCAAACAAAAGCTGAAATCTTATGAATCCGGTTTTTCTGTTTCGGAATGATTGTTTTTGCTACAAGATTAAACAAGATTCAATTAACAAAATAATATAAAGTAAAATTTTATTGTATTTTTTGAATATATCCCAACCGATTTGAATGGGTGTTGGTTGATTTTTGTGTTTTTGAAAAAAAAAATAAAATGATAATTATTTTTGAAAATTGTCTAAATTTTGTTTACTTCTCTATAAAATATCCGCTTTTTTACTCCAAATCATGTCTTGATTATGATTATCGTTTTCTTTTATTACATTCCTGAAGCGGGATAACGTGGACGATGCGCTCCATAGGAGAATCCTCCACTACGAAGATTGAATTGAGACATTGTAGGCGGTGGTGGTGGAATTCCTCCCATCATTCCTGGACCAGGTGGCATTGGGCCACTCGGTGGTGGACCAGGTGGCATCGGGCCACTCGGTGGTGGACCAGGCGGCATCGGGCCACCCGGTGGTGGACCAAGGTGTTGCTGCGGCTGCTGCTGTTGTTGTTGTTGGGGTGGTGGAGGTTGCTGTTGTTGACCCATGGCTGTTGGGGCTGATGGTGGTTGATTGCTTTGAGGTGGTGGAGGCATATGTTGCATTGGTTGCACTTGAGGCGGCGACATTGGTCCAGTATGCGGCATGGGTGGAGGCATTGGGCTTAATTTAGGAGGCGCCTGTGGTGGTGGTGGTTGTTGTTGTTGTTGTTGTTGCTGGTGCTGCTGCTGAGCCATCGATGTTGGTGGCGGAGGGGGTTGATTATATCCCATCATTGATCCTTGAATTAAATGATGTTGTGGTGGTGGAGGTACCGGTGCACCAGAAGTTTGAAAGGTATTCCAAGACTCATAAGTAGTTCTAGAAGTTGGTGATTTTGAACTTGGTGGCTGTGGTGGACCTCCTGATTGAAACGACGTAGGAGGACGAAACATTGGCATCTGATTAGATCCAGGAGCGGGCATTCGACTATAAGAACTGCTATCCGAACTATAAGAGCCAGGAGTCGATGTTGGTGGCGGCATCTGTGGGGGTTTAGGAGGCTCAAAATAACTTCCGGGCGGGTGAAATCCAGCCGACGGTGGTGGCCCCTGCGGCATCTGTTGTCGAGCGGCATTACTTGGCACCGCATAATTATTGTGAACAGGCGGGCGAACTGGTGGTGCTGGATAGGCTTGCTGTACTACAGGCGTTTGGGCAACTGAAAACAAAAAATTTGTATATTAGCTTGTTTTTTTAATCGACAAAATCAACAAATCAAATACTTGGAGAAAACCCTGGTTCTGGATCCGATTTTTCGTTTCCACTGGCGTTGGCGTTAGCCGGTGGTGCTGATTCTGTTTTGACGTCCATGGAACTCTGATGCTGAATTCCAGCTTCATTGCTACCAAGCTTAGGAGCAGAAGCAGCCGATGTATTCAATGGATCAAGCTCTTTAGGTGGCTGTCCATAAGCTTTTTGCTGGTGTTTTTGCTCATTTTTCTCGCCTTGTTCGGTTTGTGTTTGAACTTCATTGGTATCGCCAGATAACGATGACGATTGATTAATTGATAAGCCAGTTTTGTTTTCGGTACCATTCAAATGAAGCTTTTCCAATAATGTATTACAACGATTGCGTATTTGGACCAATTCTTGGAGAATCTCCTTCAAATGATTAACCGTGATCGAAGGCGATGTTTTTTCATTCACCAAAACACGCAATTTCAGTATACGGCTATATTGTATTGCGAATGAAAGGTCGTTATCATCAATTATTGAAATCAGATCATCATCATCATCACGGTATTTCAAATGAATTTCATCAGATGGCTGCAGTTTAAAAAGACGCTGCATCATCAATATCAATTCATCATAGGTGATCTCATCATTAGTGATTGGAATACGACGTATATCATCATTGAATTGTGCTTTGATGATGATTTTTCCATTCAAATCTAATTGAGAAAAATCAGTATCATTGACTGCGGTAAATGACGATGTTGAGTTACTTGATGCCATGATTTTTACTCTAAAACAGTCTCGTTCTTATCTCCTAAATTTAAAAAAACATTATTTTTAAAATAGTTCTAAACAATTGAAAAAGAGAGAATTTCGGCGAAAATAATGGAAACGAATTTAAAATCAACCAAACTTAGCAGACAGACTTACCGATGTGATTTGTTTGCTGATTTTCCAATAATAAAATAAAACCTTGGAATTAAAACTGATGAACAAATCCGGTGATCTACAGTGGTTGTCTAAATTGTTATCTAAATGTTCAATTCAAACAAAGCAAGCAAACAAAAGGCACAAAATTCTAAACCTTGATGTATGCGAATAATATAGAAAGTGTCTGAATTGAATAACAATTGTCACTGTCAATCTGGATGATGCACCGAAAAAATCAGGTAAACACAAGATAAATTTTTTTTTTACTGGTTGGTTATATAGCCTTGTTGTATATTAGTTGTGTTGTGTGTAGATCCAAGCAACAGCCATTATGGTCGACGTGTATTTTCATGGCAATGAGTACAAGCGGCTTGTGGTGGCAGCACCGATCTGGAAGTTCGCCTTTCTTGTGCATAAAATACTAACACAATACGTGTGCAGTGGTTTAACACGTTCACGCCGGCGTGTACCACCGGTGGCTCACATTTACATTGATTTT
>JAOZJS010000553.1:0-27809 GCA_025882695.1 Amerodectes protonotaria | reverse complement strand
TTACTTGATTGAGGATCCTGGTCCTGGTGGTCTTGCTTTAAAGTCATCAAAACTTACCTTTTTACTGGTGATCCTGGTCCTGGTGGTCTTGCTTTAAAGTCATCAAAACTTACCTTTTTACTGGTGATCCTGGTCCTGGTGGTCTTGCTTTAAAGTCATCAAAACTTACTTTTTTATTGGTGATCCTGGTGATCCTGCTCTGAAGTTATCGTAACTTACTTTTTTATTGGTGATCTTGGTGATCTTGGTCCTGATCCTGGTGATCCTGCTCTGAAGTTATCGGAACTTACCTTTTGATCGGTAGTCATGGTGGTCATGGTCCTGGTGGTCATGGTCCTGGTGGTCATTGTCCTGGTGGTCATTGTCCTGGTGGTCATTGTCCTGGTGGTCATGGTTCTGGTCCTGACAACAATTTTAAAAAATAAAATTAAAGTTTTTTAGCGACTCACAAAATAAATAATCTGGACGCAGCTTTTATACCAGAAATCTTGGTGCCACAAGCTCAATGATGATTCAATTCGAAAAAAATAACCTTCTGCATGATGTACGTTCAAAAATTTTGATGTCAATGTCTTGTCTTTGCTTCGACTCAGGCTTGATTTTTAAAAATCGGTTCATCGGTTTTTTTAAAAAAGGGTTAACCCTTCCAGCACGGCAATTGTGCCAGCGCGTGAACTCACTTCGTATGAAGTTAGTCTAGTTTGCCCCATATCCCAATGCATAAGAAAATCTCATAGACTTTGCTGGCAAAAAAATGTTCTACAGCAGGGCTTCTCAAACTTTTTTCATTCGCGACCCCATTATGATAAAATGCCATTTTTTTTGAATGGCAGAAGTAGGGAAAAATTTTGCTACGCGACCGCCTTTGGGCTCGCGACTCACAATTTAAGAAGCCCTGTTTCTACAGCACTGACTGATATCCCAATGATTTCCCTATGCATAAATCCCATAGGCTTTGCAGGGGCGAAGTTTATACAGTGCAATGCATTCGCTGGCATATCCCAGCCGTGCTGAAAGGGTTAAATTCGTTCAATTTCTTTCGTTCAATTTTAATTGAAACAAATTTAAACAAAACAGATTCTTTTTTTCATTCAAGAATAAGTTTTAATCAAATACATTTCAAAAATTGGCTTATTCAGATTATTATAGACATCAATTACAATCAAGAGAAATAGACAGACAAAGGGATAAATTTTGATAACCACATTACAGAAATGACATCACAGACAGATGAATTTTAAGCAAATCCGAATCCTTCTGAACATTCGTGAATCGCTTTTAAAAGCATTAAACGTAATTTGTCATATGTTTCATAAGCCGGGAGATCCAATTGATTGAAACTAGAATAGATTTCAAAAGAAAAATTGTTAAAATCCATCTAAATTAACGCATTTAAAAGCTTACCAGGTATGGGCTGAAGGTAATCGATCAGTGGATCTATCATCCATGTGTATCTGAAACTTTTGCGGACCATTCATGCCTTCCAAAGCACTGAATCCTTGCAATGGCACCTTAGATGTTCCGGTGACGAATTGCAGAAAATTGGCTCTGTCCGCTTGATCAAACGAACGCAAAGCGCGCCAAAACCATTGTATTTGTAATGAAGAGGCTTGATATTTGTGATAATCGGTGTTCGCTTTGAGATCATCAATATCGATGTTAGGCAAACCGGATATCAATAATTCCAATTCGTGCTCATTAAATATGGAAATCAAACGTTTAGGTATGATATCATAGAAACCGTCCAAAAACGAGTTCAATTGTTTCTTGATAGAACCGGTCATCTTTTCTTGGCAAACCAATTTTACATATTCATGTTTGTTCTCTTCGGTGACCATTTTATTTCGTCCATCCGGAACAAGATCACGAACTTCGGTGACGCCAAACTCTTGAACTTCCAATGAGAAGGCCAAGTCGGTGCCCAATTCATTGACGTTATGTTCGAGAAGGAAAACCAATCCTTGATAGAAAGCGTAATCTTCACTTTCCATATCAGTATATTTGACAGTTTTATCCAAAATGTGCTTATAAAAAGATCTGGTGAAATAACAATCCAAGAGCTTATTATCATGAATAGCTTTTGAGATGACACGACCAACAAATCGGAAATAGCTTAAATGATTCGAGTTGCAGTGTGATGCCGAATTGATCATATAAGTGACACGATCACCAGGCGAAGTGGTGAACAGAGCATAGTTAGGGTTGAATATCTCTCTGGAAATGATCGTGTACCATTCCCGCAAAAGTCCACCAGCATCTTGTCCTTCTTCACCCTCGAACACAATATAGAATCGGTTTTTCCAATCATCCGACGTCCTTCGATTCAGTTCACGATACGAATCTTCGAACACGTGCTCACGTCGGATATGCACAGGTAAATCTTCTCTTCTCGTTCCTTGATCGTTTCGTTCCAATTCTTGGCGGAAATATCGACGCTTGACATCAAAGTCCAAAATCCTGGTGTGATCAACAAGCACAGCAAATGGACCATTAGCAAGATGGACACTGGATTGACGTAGAATTTGATTCAGAACAACTCGATGTTTTTCTGCAAATATCAAAAATTTTTGTGTATCCGCTGGTAAAGATTGGTAATGACGATTGTCGCCATCATTTTGAGAGTCAATATTCAATGAATCAGCGGCAGCTGCAACTTGATTTTCAGAGGTTTGTTGAGCAGCAGTGTTCTCAGAACGTGTTCCTGATTTAGATTTTTCTGGGGCATGAACCAAAAAGAATGATTCTACAGCTGGTTGTAGAACCAGAACAACATGATCATCCGGAGCTTCCGACAATAAACTCAAACAATCGCTTAGTTTTTCCCACAAGTGATCAAGCTGTAATTCAGAACTTAATTTATCTTCATGGTCAACTTCCATTTTTGTTTCGGTCGAATTTTCCTTTTGCTTCTGAAGCTTCTGACACTTGGCATTGATCTCTCTTAACAGCATTATTATCTTGAGGATTCTCAAAAACAAAAATTGACTTGAAGTTTTCGAAATCAAATTGGACATTGATGGTAGTTGAACTTCTTTACCAGAAATGTTATGCTTAACGTTGCCCTGTGCTTTAATTATGATCGGCGTTGATGAATAGCGATCTTGAACATTGGTCTGTCCTTTGACATTCTTTTCATGGTGTTCGTTTTCGTGCGATGGATTTTCCTTTTCCAACACGAAAAGGTCTCTCATTTCGATCAGCAAAGCATTTATGTCGGTATGCACTTCTTCGCTAATTTTTCTTGCACGTTCTATAAGAAGCTTGTAGAATATGCTTCGACATTTGGGAAATAAGTTCGAAATTTTGATTAACAAAGAAGTGGAATCAATCAGACCCTCTTCGGAGCATGTTTTAGAACTTAAAACATCAACTACCAAGCCAAGCAATCGTTCGTGGGCGATTGTCTTTTCAATTTCACTCAATCTTCCTTTGATCTCGTTAAGAACCTGTGTTGGGAATGGCGTTCTATTTCGGTTATCGGATTCAGGGGCCAATGCTGACGTGATGTGCGTCATCAAACGTACCAAACGATCCGTCAACAATGGGCTTTTCTTGATGAAAGGATGTGAAAGCAAATTCAATAATTGAGAAAGAGGGGTATAATCATGAAGTTTCGAATTATTATTGACTTCAAAAGTTGGTGCTAAACTCGAAGAGCTAGGTGCTGAGTAGATGAAAAAAAATTATTATTTTAAATTCAGTAAATATCATAAAAGCATTACCTTTTGATTTGGCTTTTTTGGTGGCATGAATAGAGTCGTGCCGCATCAAGACTTCAAAAAAACTTGGACCCACTTTGGAACTTGCTGCAGCGGCTGCTGGTGTAGGTGCTGTGGCCGGAGATTGTTCAGTTGTTGGTTGTTGTTGGCTTTCTTTGACGCTTGAGCTCGAATTATTCAAAGATGAAGCAGAGGGATTTTTCTGAAGACTGGGCACGATTGGATGGCTGATGAATTGATCTGGAAAAGTTTTGGCCAATAAAATCAATATATCCAAAGCATTGCGACAAACAAATTGTGCAGCTTGAGGATTAATCGAAATGGTATAAATACTGCTGTTGCTTTTCTTGGACGAACTCGATGGCGGATTTGATTTGCCCACGTAAAAAACATTTGTCCTTGATCCAAATGACGAGTCCAAAGTAATGGAGAGCCAAGAAACGAAATTATTTTGAGTTAATGACCTGAAGTAAAAATATTTAAAAAAATTGAATCAAAACTAAGATGGCACCAAGCATCAAACTGGCCATACTTGAATATTTGATCATCCATGCTGGCGAACAAATTATGGTCGGTACATTCTTTTGTTTTTTCAATGATTTCCAACAAAGATTGAATGACCCATTGTCGAGTGGCTGGATGAAAGCAAAGATTTTTGATCAAACGCTGTAATCGAACAGAGCTGATCAGATTGTCATGCATGAACAATAGAATCAATATGGAAGACAATCCTTCATAGTCCAGCAAGTGTTTCCCTTTGATCGAACGAACACTAGAAGAACGAGATGGTCTTGAAAAACCAGCATCAAACCGTGATCCTTCTTGTCCATTGCGGAATGAGAATCTAGCCAAGGTCCAATTGGAAATACCTAAGGCTTCATAACGACTTCTCGCTGAAGCTATAGCAAAAGTTAAGAACCAATTTTATAAAAATCAAGTCTCTCATTACAACCGCTGCTAGACTTACTGGCTGAACGTATTATTCGCGATAGAGCATTGCTAGATGGGAACAATCTATCATGTATTTGTCTATGTCGAATATCATATTCTCGTCTTAATGCACGAGCTTCGTTAGCAAATTCTGGCGGCAATATTTGCACTTGGCTATCATCCAAATCTGACAATACTTGTCTGCGCAATGAGGGCGGTAATGATCGAAAAAAGCTATCTGGATCAACTGGTGTCTCCGGATTAGCATTGGTTGCATTCAAGCGCTGTTGCTCAGCGCGTTGTTGGGCTAACACCTCTTCTTGGATGTTGGGAGGCAAGGCGGCCAAAAATTCAGGATTCACTTCAGCAAAAGTTGCATTAGAATTGTTTGCTGCCGATGAACCTTCAGCATTGTTGACATTGGGTGTAGAAGACGCTGGAGGTTGTGTTCTTAAATAATTAAGTCTTTGTAATCTGAATTGCTCTGCTATAACTTCTTGTCGAATATTTTCCGGAAGAGCAGCCAAAAATGAAGGATCGACACCTTCCGGAAGTTCTTGATCTACATTGGAAATAAAATTTATTTTACAGATAATATTAATCAAGAAAGATTACCTCCAAGAATGGCTCTTTCTTCAGGTGTCATCCGATAGCTGGGTGGTGTCAGCTGCCACTGTTGTTCAGAAGCGGCCGATTGTTCTTGTTCGGCATTATTAGTGGTAGCCGGCTGTGGTTCTTCGGATTGAACTTGTTGAGATTCTTGTTCAGGTTCTTGATTTGAATGATCCATTAGTTCAACACTATAGGCATCTGCATTTGAAAAGATTACAGTAGCTGGACCGTCATTCACGGTCATGGGAACTTCTTCTGCCGGTGCCGGTTCTTCACTAACAATATCCATTCTAGAAGGATCCACTTCTGGATTATTTATTTGAACAGGTGGTAAATGATCATTTTCGACCGAAACACCATTATCCAGATTTTCTGCTGATATAATTGAGATAGCAGTCGGTTGAATGTTTTCTTCATCATTATTGCCAGACTGAACCGCCGGATTGGATTCCAAAACTTGATTTATAACCGAATGAGTTAATTGTTCAATATGAGCTTGTATGTCATCATTCAGTGCTGCAGAATTAGGAGCGGCTACTGTATTATCACTAGAAGCTTTTTTGGTTTCACTCGAAACCTCCATTTCTTCTTTTTTCTTCTTTTCTCGTAATTCTTCTTCTTTTAATTTTTCAAGATGTTTGACAATTTCCGGTTTGATAATCAACATAGCATCAAACATATATTCACCATCCAATATACGACTCACTTCTATCCAACGACTGGTGGTGGATGGCTGGGAATTAAAGGAACAATTCTGAAATGAACTATTAGATGTATAAGTCAATGGAGCCAGATCGAAAAATTCGTCTCGGAATTCAAGCTCTTGACGAGAGAAGCCATTTTGACTTCTCAATCCACTATGCAATAAATCATTGGGACTGGTAGAACCCAACAAACGTTGCAATATATGCGATGGATTATTACGAGAATTGAAATGTGCAATATGCCAATTGTTATTGGTCTGCAGGTAAGACCTTAATGCTCTGCGAGGATTCCGTGCTGCACGATGAGATGTGAGAAGATGTGTATTACTTAATGGATTAGTGTTGGCGCTTGAACCATTGTTAACGGAAGAGCTAGCAGTAACATTTTCCGCACTACGATTCAACAATGGATGATGAAGCGGAATCATTGAATTTGCTGATAGATGATTATTATGACCATTGGACACACTAAACGATGGATCTTCAGTATGGCCCAATGGAAAAACATAAGCAGATGAAGGCATACGAGGATCAACTTGTAGAACATGTGGTAAAACTTCTTCCAGATTGAAAATCAATTCATTATTATCGGTTTGATAGCGGAATGCCGATGATTCATCCAGAATGGCTTGAATAGCATAATCTTCATTCTCAAATTCTTCATCATCCAAATGTTCTTCATCGTCTTCATCTTCTTCATCATCCTCTTCTTGTTCATCTTGTGTACTGCCGGCACCGTCATCTCCTTCTTCATCATCATCTTCTTCATCGTCTTCTTCCTCCTCTTCTTCTTCCTCTTCTTCCAATTCGACATCATCGCTATCGTCTTCACTTGCTTCTGATTCAGTACCTTCACTGCTGGTGGATTCGGCACAATTAGAATTAATGGTATTGTCATGTATTTCATTTCGATCACTGACAACGTCCACCATTGCATTTTGGTCATCATCATCATCGTCATCGGTTCGAAGCTCATCGGAAGTAAATGTACCACTTCTTGGATGTGAATTATAATCGTAAGCAGAGCTGTCATAAATCAATTCATTATCAATATTTTCATCAACAATGGAATCATTCAAAGTATTGATGGCAGTCTCTTCATTGCTGGCATTTGGAATTTGCGATGCAGTTGGATTATTCTGGGATGAATCCTCATTGTTGGCATTATTGGTGTTCATGTTTTCTGAATGTTGATCTTGTTCCATTGTTTCGCGTTCAGGAACAGGTGATGGATCCAGATCGATTATGGGCACAGGGAATGAACCTTCCAACATTAAGCGAGGGCGATTAGGCAATCTGATTACATTACTGGGCTGCGGACGTGTATATGGACAAGGCGTGTTGAGAGTTTTGGACAAAAATTCCAAGGTTTTCAACAAAGAATTGACAGTGGCGGTCATCAATGGTGTTGAGAGATCTAAAAACTGTATCACTTTGGCCAAATCAGTAACCACATTTTTTCTTACAAACATTTTAACCACAGGACTCAAATTAGTCGAAAATTGAGGTTGTCGCAATATCTGATTATGTGGAAACCATGGTGTTTGTGTTTCAACGATATTGGTTATCAATGTTGACAATGCCTGAATTTTGGCATGTTTTTCAACCGATTCCGGTAACAATACAGCACGATTCAACGAGTTCTTGATTTCTACCACCAATGTTTGATGAACTTCATTAACAAACGGAACCGATGCGATCGCAACAAAAAGAGCTTTTGAATAGTTAGCACAATCTTTGTCACCATGAACTTTGACAGAATAGGATAAAAGATTATCCAAAATGAATGATAATGCACTGCAATCTTCTACGATTGATTCCGAGTAGCCAATCGAATAGGTATGCTCACAAATCACCTTGGCCACAACATGATAGGATTTGGTCAATTCGGCCAATATCGACAGAATGGTGTGTGTGTAAAAGACATCATTTTCTTTATTAGAATCTTTATTATCTTCGGTTTTATTCGCTTCTTCCGGTTCTTTTTGTGCAAGATGTTGGGCGAATTTCACCGGTAACATGTTCAATAGTTCACAAATCACATCCTTTGTCAATTTGGGTACTTCATATTGAACTGGAACTTCCTGCTCTGCAGATTTATTGCTTATGACTCTTAAGGTTACTGATGCACGATCTTCATCTTGATTCAATCTACGATTACTATTAACTGGATATGGAACATTGATACGCCAAGCATTCATTGCAGAATTTTTAAATAATTCCACATCTCGGCATACTGCCGGCGTGAAATACCTAAACCAATAATGCATATCACGAATTGAAGATGTTACACTGTTTTGTATACGAATTATTTTATCCATGGTTATTTTCAATGTTTTTTCATCTTCCAAAACATGACGAATAATCAACGTGGTAAGGGTAACAAAACCCTTGAACGAGGAAGTGCGCGGTATTTTCAACAACGCACTGATACCTTGTTTTTGCACGAAAAGGCAAGCATTTTCATGATTTCGAGTCAATCGTAAAAACAAACGCATTATGGCGTCTGAAGCTTCTGAATCGATCGGCAATCGCATCAAATTAACCGCGGATTCAATTATAGTTTTCAACTGTTTTGAATTCAAAAAGTCCACCTCCACGAGATCATTTATGATTTCTTCTTCAATCAATTTTTGTCCAGCATCTTTATCTTTTTTCTCTTTTGGTTTTTTAGATTTTTCATCTTTTTCTTTGGTGACAGCGGCAGTATCACCGCCACTTTTTTCATTCTTTTCTTTTTCCACTTTGTTGGTTTTTTTATTGCTATCATCTTTTTCGTTTTTTTCATAATCCACAAACACCATCACTGGACGACAGCTATTGGTCTCATCATTTACTTGGGACATGTTGATGAAATTGATGGTGTATTTTCGACGATTAACCTGTATACGACAAAACGGTTCACCACTACGAAAAGCTTCATCAATAATTTTACTGGTCTCCAATGTATACCAACTCCAACGTCCAGAACGTTCATCGAAGTATTTCCATGTACGTTTGGCATGCATCGAATCCAATAGAAAACGTTTACGTCGTCTGGCTACCAAAGCATTCTTTTCATAGAGATCAACCAATAAAATGGTTAAAGCCACCCATTTAGGTGTTGATATGGTGGCTCCTTTTTCAAACGCAGTATTCAATATGTGAGAAGCATTCTCCAAAAGTTCAAGCAAATTATCCAACAACATTGAATTATTGATACTCTTGGCACAAATGCTTTTGGCTTCATTGAATAAAAGTACTAACAAATGAATTCTTGAATTTAGTTTTAAGGATTCGGGCAGATTTAACAATTGATTATGCCAATCATCCATAGATAATGAAGGGTCGCTCGGAAACACGGTGCCCACAAAAGATGTCTTAATATTCAATGCATTCACATTGGTTATAATATCTTCGATTAATTGCATGAGCATATCTTCGAACCATTTTTTGCCATTGCGTTTGGAAATCGAAATTAACAATTCGCAACATTTATGAACAACGGTCGGAAGTAGATCGATCAGTTTTAGAATGCATGGATAAATATTATTGGTGAACGTATCGAGATCTTCCTTGCGCATCGGTATTTCGTTGACCAATTTTTCCTTCTCTTTAGGCTCAGCATTTGCAGCCTTTTCTTTAGTTTTATCTTCAATGCTTTTCAAAAAATTCTCTACATCACGTGAAGAATCGGACAACGAAAGAGCGATGGCTCGAATCATTTCTTCATCTTCATTATCAACGGCCTGTAATTGAAATAGACAGTAAAAAAAACGCTGTGAGTTGAAAAGCAAATCTCTAGATATAATGACAAGAGACGATTCTAGAAATTGAATTGATCAACTCAATTTTTATAGCACTATTCGTAACTGAAAAGATATTTAAACAGAATATCCAATCAGCCTTCGATAGAGTGCAATTCTCAAACACTATCACTTGGTTTGTACAACTTACGAAGTATCTATGATGGCGTTGCAGAATCCAATCTGTAGCAACGAATAAATCATTGATACCAACATGAACGATAGCATCGACGGCTGCATCGCGTGGAAAGCCCATCTCAATCAATGATTGCACCATTAAATTGTTCTCTGGGTTTGCCATCCAATTCGATGAAACACTACCAGTGGAATTACCAGATGATGATACCGCTTGTTCGTTGCCAAGCTCGGAAGATGATGTACCTGATGTACCAGGATTATTGGCATTGGCACCAACGTTCTTCAATGTTTTTTTGCTTGTCATATGCTTTTCAATGATTGTTTCACCTTTCAGAATATGCGAGAATATCGTAACCAAAGATTCAATAGCGCGATTACATTTGATTTTGTATAGTTTGCTATTCCACAATTTCATGATACACGGAAAAGCTTTCTTATGAGTACGAATCAAATATTGTACAGGGTCAAAGGTAACCTCTTCTTGACTCAAATCATTAGTTTTTGGTGCAACGAAGGTGTATGGAGAGTCGAACAAGGTTTGCGGATTTGTCATCTTTTCCAATAAAAGAAGCCAAGAATCTAAAAACTCCACTAAACCATCAGGCAATTGATCATTGGTCAAGGTTTGATCGAATGCCATCTTGAAACAATCGAAGAATGCATCTTGACCACCATCCAACACGAAATATCTCAGCATTATATGATAGGGATATTTCAAATCATCAAACAGCATGGGACTCGAGAATCCGATCGAACAAACATTAAAAGTCAATCTGTTAATTTGGGAACAAAAAGAACAAATGTAACATTAGATAAGAACCAAATATTGTTTCAATCGCAAACAAGATGTTAATGAAACAAATTAACGATGCACATAAAGTAATTTTATCTAAGCCACAATACGATCTTGAACAAAATGTGCGAAAATATTTGCAAAAGAAGATACCAGTGGCTAAAAGCTTATCCGATAATAAAATTCAAAAAAAATACCTGAACTTTGGAATGTTTGTGTCAAAAGATGGTTGCCATGAAAGTGAATTCTGAAGCAAAATGTTCAAATGTTTAGCGATATTCTGAGATGGTTTTGAATGAATCGATTGCTGACTAATACCAAGGTGCAACAAAGGTTGGGAATGGTGACTTCTTCGACGAATCGGAGAGCCAACACACAGTTTGACGAGCAGCCCAAATAATTCTGCTAGAGCTCTTCCCAGTCTTGATGCAACAGTCAATAGCGGTTTGGTATATTTCTGATGCGGGTTTTTAGCATTATTCGCGGCCGATTTACTTTTTTTATCGGTCAAATCCAAACGATTACTACAATTGATGCAGATGGCATCATCAAAGTCAACCTCCATGGGCGACATGGCATTATCTATGTCGGAATTATTCTTCAACAATGAATTCAATTTTTCAATTTGACTCTTGACAAATTCATATCTTTGCGAGTTTGAATCATTCAAACCCAACAATAAAGTACTCTCCCATACTAATGTGATGTAAAGGCTCCCAAGAAGATTGATGATTTCAATACCCAATGGAGAACCCCATTGATCAATTGAAATGGAACGAATATCCCCTTGACCAGTGCGGCAAATATGTATGAACATTATGATGTAAGAGTGGGCAGCAGCCATAGATTGCAGAACAGGCGTAACAAAATTCACAGAATTTGGTGATTTTTTTGAACTTATATGATTGATCAAATCTTCCAACAGAAGACTACCATTAAAAGTTTTGGCAGTTTGCGATAAGGGGTCCAATTTTTCCATGATTTCCTTTAATTTTTCAAGACCCTTGGTGAAAATATTTTTCTCGTGGGCCAAGTTCTAGGACCGAAGAAGATAAAATAAATCAGTATAACTAAGATCAGCCATCATTGAGCATAATAAAATTACCAAAAGAGATTTGAAAACACCAGCAATGGAATAGCAAGCAGGCATCGCAGGAAAATCCAAAGGTAAATTGGGAAGTTTTAGCATTTTGAACAAAGGTTCCAAACCATTTTGATTTAGAAATTCGCGACAATGATCAGGGGTCGAATTGTTGCTCAGGATGGCATCAACAAATCTCATCTGAGAAGAGGAGCAAAAAAATAAATTAATTTGTATTCTGCTGAAGGGAAAAAAAATCAGGATTTCAGGATCTAATCAAAAGCTCTCAGATCTCATAATCTTTCTACCATCTTGGTTTACCTCCGATGGACAATGTCTCAATTTGTCCAAATGAGCGGTTAAGCACATTGAAGGACACCATCCAACTTGAGACAATAGACCATTTTTGGTACAAGCTCAGGACGATCTTTCTCATCATCGAGCTTTAGCGGTTAGAAGTTTGGAGAAAATGATGAAAACACTTACCACATTCAGTATATAATCAATTAATGGAATTTGTTGTCTGTTTTGTTCCGAACGATTGCTAAATTTCATCGAAACATTTGAATCATCAGAAGTGGACGGGATAATTAATGCCTGATTGTTGTTGGTGGTTTCAGCAGTGGTTGTAGTATCATCATCAAAATCATCATCTTCTTCTGATGAACTAGAATCATTGTTAACGTTTGAAGCGGAAATATTTCGATTGCTAGTCTCCATCAAAGCCCTCAATGATGGTGTTGGTTCAGATGATGATTTGGAACTGGCCTTGATGCAAATGTATTTAGGGTCTGAACCTAGATTGCAAATCTCCTCCAGTAATTTTATGATTGCACCAATAGCATCAATACGTAAGCTTGGTTGATGGCGCATCAATTCATCCATAGAATTTCCTAGACAAGTGGCCGTATCACCAATAGATTCACTACGTCGACGACGCATAGCTTGCAAGTAATCTGGTTGCAAGAAAACTTTGAATAAACGCTCAAAAGGATGTAAAGCGACAAACGCTTCAAGGCCACGGTGATTAAGACATAGAGAAGTGAAAACTGTGGGTAAAGACGCCAAAACCTCTTTGGTTGGAGGTACATTTTTGACCAACAGTGCATGCAATACCACATCAGTTAGTCCATTATCTTGGATTACAGATAAAAGTGATGGTTCTTGATAAACATAAACTGATACAACATCGGTGGCCAAAAGAAACAAAGATGGCCCATAATATTCAGCATTGCTAATGATGTGACGCAACGATCGAGGAAAATTCCCATACATCAAGGGCCGAACACTTTCAAAGAAACCATTGCATTGAACAGCTTTCTTCAAAAAGTTCAGCATTGATTTCATCAAAGCAGCTCTTTGCGGATAACATTGTAGATTGTTGTTGCCGGAATTTGAAATGGATGGCTTGTTAATAGCTGATTGGCTTCTCTGTTGAGCTTCAGCTTCCAATTCAACTTCCATTGGTGTTTCTGAAGGTTCATCTTTTTTGGCTGTGGAAGATGTAGGTGTTTCGGTATCAAAGTCTTCATCTACCAGAGAATTTTTCTCTTTATTGATTTTATCAGCTGGCACCTCAATCTCATAAGGTTGTTCAGCGCGACAAATATTGACTTCATGTTCCAAACGTTGAACAAATGTATTCAAACCGTTGTTGCTTTGAAAAGCATTCATATCAATAAATTGATTGGTAAGCAAATCAATCACACGAACTGCCCGGGTGACAAATGTAAGATGATCAGCTTCTGGCCCTTTCCAATCAACCACACGCAACAATGATTCCATAATACCACATTGTACTAGTGCTTCACACCCAGTCTCACAACTGGCCAAATGGTAGAGGAAAGAAAACAATGCGGTGACAAAATTCAATGGGTATTCTTTCATATTTCCAGAAATCAAGGAATTTATGCAATTCCTCACAAGTATGGGCAAAAAGCCATGATAAGAATTTGCACCAGTTGATTCAATTATAACTTTATGCTTGGAATTTCTATCCAAATGTATGATGGAAGTCAATGTTTTGAGGGATGCCGACTTCATCTCGATCAAATCCGGATTTTTCAACTCTAACACTTCTACAAGCTCTTCAATCAGGCCATTATAAAGCAATTGATAATAGTTATCATGGAAAGCCATAGCTTGACAGTAGACTCGAATGAAAATGGAGAAAAAAAAGGGAAAAATTGAAATAAAAAGGTTGGCCAAAAGACAACAATAGAACATACCCATTATGGAAAGAGCATTTAATCTAGCTTGAACACATTGCAATCTTGTATGATAATTGGCAAAATTTTTTGTCAATCTTAGCTGGGTGAATATCTGCATCTGTTGTTCACTGGGGATATTGTAAGTTTTAGCAATTTCTTTCATGATTTGTGAAACTGGCTTATCGATTAAATGGACATTTTCAAGATTAATTCGAACGATTTTGGTTTTCTTGGCATTTTCTTTTCCTTTAGATTTGGTTTCGGTCTCATTGGTTGTGGCGGCACTTGTACTGGTTTCATTGCTCGAATAGAATTCAAAATTGAAAACAGTCGCATTAGATGGATAGCTTGATAGGGGTAAATCTTGACAACATTGCGCCAAGCCAAAACCTTGTTCTTTGCCGCCCCAATTTTGTGCGAGATAATTAAGACGTGCTAATAGTGATTGTCGTTTATCTGTGCTGATCCTTGAGAAGAAATTTGATCTTTTGCTGAACACAAACAATAAATTCAAAATGGCCAACACGATTTGCATATCCGTTGATGAGAGAAGAGTTATCAGGTGCTTTAATTAAGAAAAACAAATTATTAAACTTGAAATGAAATGTTTAGGTTAACATACTTCGATGGAATTGTACAGATGCCGAGAAAAACTATGTTCAATCAAAAGTGATGTGAATGAGATGACTGCAAGCAAAAGTTCACGTTTCTACAAGATAATTTGAAAAGTTTATCAAGGATTTCCGGTTTTTTATAAAATTAAATTTACCTTTACGTTTTGAGGCATATCTACCGGCAACTCCCATTGTTCCGGTGTCTCTTTTCGACAACATTCTTCCAATATTGAATCGAATATATCAAGGACATCGATCCAATGATATAATTCGCACTACGGTGAAAAATTAATGATGAAAATTAATTATTAATCATGGACAAAACAGATTATTAAAAGGTACCTTTCCACAGTTCCATGTTTTGATACGTTTCAATACGGAAAGAAGTTTATCTTCGTCACAAAGCTTAAGTTCTTCAATCAGAAGTTTACAGTCAAAAGGCTAAATAGAATAAGGTTCTCTATAGAATCTGATCACAAACAATACATGGTCAAAAACTTACCACATCTGAAGAACTTTTTTTGGATTTTGATCTGTCGATCTTCATGTTTGATGTTGATTTGTGTTGTTTTGTTAGGTTTTAATTAACAAATTACAACAAAACATGTTTCCCAAGAATCTTCAGTACGCTGAACTGGATAAACGTTGAAATATGTGATGAAAACTGGTAGATGATGATATTTTTTGATTTTTTTTTTGATGCAAAAAAACGTCAAATGATAGATGAGTAGTTGATTTTTGCCAAATGATACACAATGGTTGATTTTTTTGTCCAAATCTTTGCCTGTCTGTCTGTCTGTCTTTCTCTTTTTCTCTTTGTGAAATGCGATCTTTGCGATGATGATAATGGAAAATGGAATCACGAAAATAACAAAATATGACGGAACAAGAGGAAATCAACAACAAATATCTTATGAAGAATGTATCTAGGGTTTGTGGTGGTCGGTGTGATGAAACATCAATACAGCACCAAATCCATAGCAATGCTCAACGTTGTTGAAACGGTGATGGCGGTGCTTTTTTTTTTGTTTTTTTTTCAGGTTTTTTATTCCTTCGTCGTTCGTCTTCACTAAACTAAAGTCAGATATAGAAATATATCCAGTCCAGTATTATATGTAATTGTTGTTGCTGGTGATGATGCTGGATGTGAGAGAGAATAGAATGTTGATGCAAGAGAGCACGACGACACAAAGTTCAATAGAAAACACGAGAAAAAACACTGTGCTTCTTTTTTCTTCTCGTTTCTGCTTTGTTAGCTGCTGCTGTCTTTTGTTGTTGTCGTCGTAGATGGTCGCCAAGCTCAACAGCAAAATGACTTGGCAAAAATAAAGTGCGAAAGAGGCTTACAATCGCAATCCAAATCGAGCTCGAAATTGAGTCGAATCAGAAATTCATAGAGGACGTTTCGAACCTTTCAAATACTCCAGGACGTTTGTTTTCGAAAGCGTTTCGATTTTTTTTCAACAATAATGGTTTGATTTTTTTTCATAAAATTTTGTCTTAACAATTTTGAATGCCTTTGATTCTTGATTCGACTTTTTTTTTTATTAGGAATCAAACAATTTTATTTTGAACATTGGTGATGAATTGAAAATTAAAAATCCTGGATTTTGTGTCAAAACTATCTGTAAGAAAACTGGATCAAAGTTTTTCATCAATGTTTGCCATTCAAAATCGGTTAGTGTTTCCTCTGATATCGTTTGAAAATTTCAATAAATTATCCCGTTTGAATGCAGATACAACCTCCTACCGTAAGGTTGGAAGAAAACGACTTGAAAGAATTGATCGAAAAAGAAAAGTATGATGAATTATCGAAATTCACCATTCCGCTTGTTTTGGAAAAATTAGAAACAACCACAGATAAAAAAAGTCAAAAAGCCAAAATGATCAATGTGATTGTAAATTCTAGTTTTTTCACCGAAATGATCGAACCATCGGACGTTTACAAAAATTATCTCATCTATGTGGTCATAGATACAATCAATTTAAAATTTGATTTGAATTTAGACAATTTGAATTCGGTAATATTGAAAAACAAAAAATTTCAACCACCAGACGGTGTCCAACAATTTCCCAAGTATTTTAACAATGTGATGTCAACAAAGCTTTTAGATACTGAAGCTAAATCATCGTCGTGTTTGGAAGAAAAAAATTACCGAACAATGATGACATTGAATGCTAATGAAAAACAACAAAAATCCCAAACTTTTGCTGATATATCTGTGATATCACCTCAGCAACAGCCAAGTCATGACGTTGGTGGTGATGATGCGCATGAAAAATATAAAAATATAATAATTTCATTAGACTTTGATATGGAAATAGTTCTAATCAAAATAAAATTAGATCTTCAAAGAATCGATGGATTGAAGCTTCATCTGAACGATGATCATGTACTGCTTTCCAGTGATGATAGAAGACATATTATCCAAGATTTTTATCTACCGATGCCTATGAAATATGAAATGGCCAAGGCTAGCATCAAAAACAATATTCTCACGATTCAGTGTCCGGTTTCGTTATGAGAATTCTGACCGATCAAAAATTGTAATTCTAACTTGTTGTATTAATAAAAGGCTGATGTAAAAATACTTGGAAAAAATTGCTGCTCGATGCGGGAAAATTGTGGCAGAAATGATAAAAAAAATCAGTGATTATAATACATCCAAGGAAAAAAACGAATCGATGTAGTTCAAATGTATATTTGGTTGATTGGATACATGCTAAGGGTTAGGTGCAGACATCATAATCAAGCTATCTCGTGCTAGGCAATGCTTGCGCTCGTTTTCGATGGTCGATGTACTCACAAGTGGTCAACATTCATCAGGTTGCCGTAGAGTTGTTGGCAGTGTTGTCGTGTTCGTCGTGGGTGAATCTAGGTCAATCGATCTTTGGAGCGATCCACCATGGAATTATCTCTTACTACCATTTGTTTGTTCAACGAATATCGTCCAAGTCATCTATTGAAGAATGGTCAGCAGAAAAAGCTCAAAAAACGGCTTAAATTGTTGAATCACTACTTGTGTCATTATTCTTTGATAAAATTAAAATGGGTCGATTTTGATCATTTCAAAGGAATTCTGTTGGTGTTTAGCCATGGAGTGATTAGTTCCATATGCATGGATTCCGACCATTCATTAATTTCCGTTTCTCATGACAATTTCCTTTTAAACAAATTAACCACCAAACGTATATCGAGTTTTGCCATAAACGAAAAATTTATTTTGATCTCCTATTATGAACCACATTTGGCTTTGATAGCATTAGAGGATAATTTCAAATCCAGCCAGATTCAAAATAAATTCAAATTAAAAAACAATTGCCAAGTTCGTCAGATTAATCTGGATAAATATGTTAGAGGTTTCGCCAAACGTAACCTTAGCGTTGGTGATCAATATGCATTGATTTGGTGGAATCATATGCCACATCGGCATAGTTGGACATCGACTACTTTGAATCAAGAAAAAAATTTGCTCATCTTCAATTTCAATGATTGTTCAGTGATTGATACTGCCGATCCAATCAATGGTGAAATTCTTCGGGTAAGTTCTAGGTCAGGCAAGTAGACTATGAAACTAAATGATAAATAATTGCAAACGTAGGTGGACTTTGTCGCAAAAGAACCCAGCAAATTCGGAATATTGCACAAGCAAAAAAGCTCTGCTTATAATCTAACTTATCTTCTATTCGAATTGACCTCAAATGCTGATTCAACAAGTGTGGAAAATTCTTCTGGTTTGGATTTGGTTTTCGAAATCAATATTCCATTGGAAAAACTATGTTTTTCCGCAGAATTCACAAAGTCTCAGGATAAAATTCTGTTATTATGCGATGATGAATCTGTTATGCTGTTCAATATCGAACAGAATGTTTTATATTCGTTGCATTCATCCAAACCTGTTTGTTACATATCTTCCTATCCATTGGATTCTATATTTGTAACATGCGATCAAAATGGACATCTTTCCTTCTATGATACGGCATTCAATAATTTATCGCATGATAGTCAAAGGAAAACCATTGATAATGGAAAACCGAACAAATCATGCAACTATTCGAACATGTCGGTGAAAAAATTGCAATTTTTATCACCAAATATTTTGATCACACACATGGTACAGAATCGTCATGAAGAATCGACCAGAATCAAAAAACAATCTCAAAAGCAAGATCCTGGTGGCGGTATTAAACACAATTTACTGTCATCTTTGCGAACCACAACCACAGCACCGAGCAACAATAGTTGTTGCCTGAAATTGACCTTTTTTCCGCATAGAATTTCCACCAAACGTTTGATAAATGAATATTTGTATCTGAGCAAATATGAGGAAGCATTGAACATGTTACGGATCATTAATTGGAATTGTTCATATGAAGATGCATATCTTTGTCTGCATACGATTTTTGAATTCTTAATGAAACTGCCTTCCAACATCCACATTAATGAATACATTGAATCCACTCTGGCAGCATTTCTGGTACCGATGACGCCGATTGATTTCAAAATATTCGAACGAATCCTTCCTTACATTCGACAGTTGGCTATAAGATTTTTCTATCATTTAGCCAGAAATGATTCTTTGCACAAAGCTTATCAATTGAGCATTGAATTAAAATCTCCGCGATTATTTCTTCTGCTATCACAATTGTTCAAATTGAAGGGACAAGAAGATTTTGCCATCAAATCTTATGAGCAAGCTCAAAGTTTACTCTAAATAATTCTACGTGCAATAATCCAACGTAATTTTATCAATTCTTTTTCTGACTTTTTGACTTTTCGATAAAATCCATAAAATTCAATGATGAAACAATAAAACTTATTTTTTTGAATTTGGATTTTGCCGGAAAAACTATTTTTACTGTTGAAGTTGTGCTGCCATCTAGCTCTTAAAAGTTTAGTTTCAAAATTCAAAAAACCAATGATGCGCCCGGAATCGTTTGTCTGAAGCTGCATGTTATCCGCAAGCAACAGAACCAAAGAGAGAATAAAAAAAATGAACCAACCCACTTGATTTACACATGCTCATTAAGGTTTCTCCCATTTTAAAAAACCAACCAAACCAACCAACTAGAATTCTTCCGATCGTGGTGGTGCGCAATGGAATCAATTGTATAATCAATTTTTGTTTCGCCAAGCATCATTGTTCGGAATTCGATGAAATGACAGTAGATCTACCGTGGTGTTCATCACATTAGAAAGCAATATAACCTGCTTCCCGCAAGATCTGCAGAAAAATTCTACGAACAAGAGATCAAAATTTTCCTGATAAATCATGTTAAATCCTTCGCCATTGGTATATTCTGTGCCATTTGTTCACAGGAATGCAAAATCCTCAGGTAATCTTGTTTCTTTTTTCAAAGTTATGTTATTTTTTCGGCGAGAAAAATCGATAAATCGAGTTATAACGAAAATCGTTGAATTTCTTTAATTTTCCTCTTCTCAGTCCACAATTAGTTATTGGGAAATCCAAAATTTTTGAAATTTTCAGCAAGTAGGCGTGTTTTCAAGGTGAGAAATTTTTGATTTATCGTTTTCCCTCTTATTTGATGAAGATCGAGGTTATCGAGGTTTTTTATTCCCTCTTCATATCATTCCTTGGAATTTTTTCCATTCAATTTTTATCGAGCTTGCATGTTTTCCAGGGCCGTAGCGGGGTTCTTCTTTTTTGCGATTCAAATTCAAATTATTCTAAATTCGAATCCTTGCCAAACATGCCATTCTTATCTTAGTCCCTTTTTTATTTCTGGCATGTTCCACCGTTTGACATTTAATATTCTCTGGAACACCAAAATTATTCTTGTTGATAGTCATGCATTGATATCAGCTTTATATTGTTCGCTGTATTATAAGCGAGCGCGAAAAAACAAGAATGAAAAAGTGTAGTGATAAGAAATTCTTGGATCGATCCGTACGATTCTTCTTATTCTTCTTTTTTTTGTTCTGGAATGTGATAGTGGTGTTGGTATTGCTGTTATCTGGCTGCCGTCACCACCATCCACCATCACAATCTAGCATGAATGGGTCAATCGATTTATATTATTTAGATTTTTCAATAGACCAAACCAAGGAGAAGAAAGGAAAATTGGAAAAAAATTGAATAGAATTGAATGATGATAATAATAATAATAATAATAATAATAATAATGATGAAAAATAATAATGATGGAAATCTAATTCGGAAAATCTTCGGAGGCCAATATATGTTCTAATTTTGGCTTGCTAGAATTCGAATTATATGTCCAGAATCATCCACACACACTTATACACACCCTCATCATTTTCACCATGATCATCATCCATAATGAAAACTGACCATGGCAATATGAGAACGGCTGGGCCACTTGTTATTCAATAACCGAAAGTGTAGTGATTACGTGCTATCTTCACTTGACAGGAACATCGGTTTCTGGGCGCAGTTTCAGATAAACGCCTATGTCTGTGCATTATTTATTGATTTGCTAGGCTCTTATAGCAGCTCGGATACCAGGATTCAATTGAATTCTCTTGGTTCCCACACTCGGTTCGGTTTTTTTTCACTCTCTCCCGCCATTGTGCTCCTTGTTATCGTCGTCGTGGTTGTCGTCATAGTTGGTTTGGTTGTCGATTTTAATATAAAATGGGAGTCCTTTGGAACTCCACCATCACCCGTATTTTTTTCCTGAACGATAGATGCCCAGATGCCAGAAATAATTCTGTTGGAATCTTTCTGGATCTCTGATCTACTTTTGCCTGGTGTCATCATTATTATATTATTATAATTGAACTTGTTGTTGGCTGGTTCTTTGTCGGGCGCCCAACTTACTTCAATCATTTTACTTTACTTTTATTCTCTTTGGACCCATCGGATCCTAATTTTGGAATGTTTTTCCTTCATCAACAACGATGGTGCTCCTATACATGTATTCCTCACAACCACTAATGACATACATCCGTTGAATCCGTTTGCAAAATGATGTGCAAGCATGTGTATTCAATATTCGATTGTTAACGTTGGGACCCCTCTCCCCAATCCCCCTTCTTACACTTTTGGCGAGAATCTCAAGAATCCACAATATTCTCACAATGATGATGATGACAACGAAGAGGACTACTACGACACGGTCCCGGTATCTAATAACAAGAATGATAATGATTCATAATAATGGACCTATAATTGTTCCGTTATTTTCTTTTATTTCTGGGATCGTTTCTTTCCTGATGCTTTTGACGCACTTGAATGTCCCAAAGTTTCATGCTGTGATCTTCCCCAAAAAAAAGTGAATGGAGTAGAACGAAAAAAAAAGTCGCTCGAGAAAAAAATGACAAAAGCCAAATAAAGTATTTATTCTTCTTTCGGATTGCATGCTTGCTCTTCGTGTTTTTGAGATCTTTTTTCCGCTTTCCATCAAATGCCCCAAGTAGAGGCAGTTTTGCGTTGTTCAATAATCATTGTAGTGGATCATTTATTTCATTCATGATTGGATATATCCATGCTGTAGTGCTAGCTCCTGACAAAGAACCAGAGAATAAAAGGGCTTGAGAGAAATCGGGGCCGGACCATTGTCTGTAACTGATTAATCTTTCTTTTATAAACTATCCAATGTGCGGATATGTGTGTGTTTCTGATCCTCTTATTATTTGAAAAAAATATACTAGGATGGATGCTATTGATGTTGATGCTGCTTCTGTCATCTACCCTATTATTCTTCTTCTTCCTGTTATTGGACCCGTTGGTTATTTAAGTGAATTCTATTCATACTTCTTGGCTGTTGGTTCTTGAATCCTCATCTGGGTGGGGGGTGATATTCTCCATCATCATCAATATTGTGTGATAAACTAGAACCAGAAAACAACAAGGTTCATTTCACAATTCGTGTTGATCTCTGCAACAACTCTTAGATCAACAGAAATCTGATCCATTAGAATGGCCCTCGAATCTATCAATTATCTCTCATTTTGCAATTAGATCATGTTGTTGTCATTGTTTAATTAATTAATTAATTTGGACTTGTTCCTCCTTTTTATTTTTTGTAATCAGAGAAAGTAAGCTTTTCAGCTCTTTTGCCGGAATCTCTCAGTACCTTCCGTATCCTTTGCGCACCCAACAATCAAACAGTAAGGTCTCTTTTACATGACACTATAAACAGAAAAAGAAGTAGCTGTTTTCCTCTCTCTGATTGGTCCAGTGATGATTTGACTCGATGACGAGACACATTATAAACAGAAGAAGAAGGTGTATTTCTCTCTCTGATTGGTCTAGTGATTATTTGAACTGTTGAAGAGACATACTATAAACAGAAGAAGAAGGTGTTAACCTCTCTCTGATTGGTTCAATATGATGATTTGACATAATGACGAGAAACACTATAATCTGAAGAAGAAGGTGTAGTCTTCTCTCTGTTTGGTCCAGTGGTGATTTGAACTGTTGACAAGACACACTTCAAACAGCAGAAGAAGGTGTATCCCTCTCTCTGATTGGTCCAGTGAGGATTTGACGAGGCACACTATAAACCTAGAAAAAGCGAACAGCTTTGGCCAGTACATATCGGTGCTTGCTTGACGCCTATAAGAACCGTTCTCTCCTCTGATTGGTTCATTGTGATTTGACCGGATACTTTATAGTGTAACGTGACACACTATAAACAGGAAAAAGAGGCGGATTCCTTTTTTATATGCGCTTTTTTGTCGAACGTATCCACCACCTAAAACAAGACCCCCCAATGATCAAATTCTAAATTAATTGATGAGGCCCGCTAATTATTGATTCAATAGCCTTGTTTCTTGTTTTTTAAATGTTAACTATAACCCTTTTCCTCCACTTCGATTCAGTTTTGATGCTAATGCGAATCCATAAATGGGCACCAGATATTTCTAATGTATCGATCTATATTCATCCAATGTAATGGGACAGCCTATCCTTTTTGATGAGGATAATTAATTGATTTCAATAACTATAGCCAGTTTCTTTCCTTAGAAAGGGGTTTCATTTCGACGACAAGACATTTATCTTCCGGAGATTTTCCTTTAAACAAAAATTAGCTCGCCATTCAGCTATTTGCGGGAGTAATTAACCTTCGGGATCCGATTTGAACAGGATCAAAGTATTTTCAAGAATAAACTAAGCGCAAATAAAATTAGAAAATACAGCAAAGATGTTTCCGCAACGATCATCATCACCGCCGATTCCGTCAAACACCAGGCAACCGTCATCATCATCATCGGCTTGGGAAAAGATCGAAAACATCATGAATCAATGTAGAGATTCTAGGAAATTAGTTTTAGTCATTGTGGCCATTGGTCTGCTGTTGGACAATATGCTACTCACTTCGGTTGTTCCAATCATTCCGGCATTTTTGTATAAATTGAATCATGAAAAGGATGTAGAGAAAATAAATCAAACATTGTCTGAAACTCAAGCATCAGTGGTTCGAATTGAAACGGAAAATTTTCTAAACGAATCCAGGACTTTGAATCTACTTATGGACAAGATCATGGGAACAGAATCTTTTAGAAAAATGTTCATTAAGTGTGATAAAGATGTTCGTTCAAAACTCAATTCAATGAATGTTGTTCGAATCACACACACACATTATCCTTCTTTTTTTTTAAAATTCTGATTATAGATTCAAGAATATTTAGAAAAACTTAAAAATGAAATTGAAAGCCAAACACCGAACCAATTATCTCCAAAAGAGCTCAACGAGGTTTGTTTCTTCTATTAAATAGAACGGATTTTGCCCCAATAAACATGTTTCACACAATCACAGGTGCGTGACCTTTTTAGTCAAATCGAAAGCCAAACACCTAGTCAATTATCGGTGAATGAAATCACAACTTTGATACCGGATCCGGACCAATTACGACATCAAGAGCTGGTGCAAGAAAACACCGAAGTTGGTGTCATGTTTGCATCGAAGCCGATCGTTCAGGCCATCACCAATCCATTTGTTGGACCATTGACCAATAGGTGAGCAAACCAAATGGACGATAATAATTCTTTTGAAGAATTTACCGAAATGAATCACGTTTTTTGATTAGAATCGGCTATTCCTGGCCATTGTTCATCGGATTGATCTTGTTATTCTTCTCTACCATGAGTATGGCGGCTGTTTTTCATTATTTAAAGACATTTGATTGATTGATCGATTCCGTCTTGGTTCCCTTGTATAGTTTTCGCTGTTGGCTCATCGTTTGCAACCTTATTCATGGCTAGGTCATTGCAAGGAATCGGGTCTGCATTTACAAGCACTGCTGGTATGGGCCTGCTGGCCGACAAATTTCCTGACGACCGTGAACGTGGCAATAGTATGGCCATCGCGTTAGGTGGTCTAGCTTTGGGCGTATTGA
This sequence comes from Amerodectes protonotaria, assembly GCA_025882695.1. Lineage (NCBI taxonomy): Eukaryota > Metazoa > Arthropoda > Arachnida > Sarcoptiformes > Proctophyllodidae > Amerodectes > Amerodectes protonotaria. Next base: position 2,896 of record JAOZJS010000553.1, on the reverse strand, counting down.
TTGGGCCACCATTCGGTGGCATCATGTATGAATTCATCGGAAAAAGCGCCCCGTTCATAATATTGGCCATGTTTGCTTTATTCGATGGTTGCTTGCAATTATTGGTGTTACAACCGAAAGTGGTCAAAGAGGAACAAGAAGGAGCATCTTTGTTGACCTTGATCCGTGATCCATACATACTTGTCGCTGCTGGAGCCATAACATTTGCTAATCTAGGTTCGTAATCTAGGTGAGCTACTTTTTCAACTAATGAATCGTATGAATATGGAACCTAGGAATTGCCACACTCGAACCATCGTTGCCTTTGTGGATGATGGACACAATGAATTCTTCAAATTGGGAGCAAGGTGCCGCATTTTTACCCGCTTCCATCTCTTATCTAATTGGAACAAATATTTTTGGACCACTGGGTCACCGTATGGGAAGATGGCTGGCATCCTTATGTGGTTTGGTTATAATTGGCTTGGCTTTGCTCTATGTAAGTCTGATTTCCGGAAATGTTACCGGTCTTTAATATGGATAGGAATTCATTTTTTTGCTTTGTTTTCAAGATTCCGATGGCCACTGATCTATCAGAGCTTATTGTTCCTAACGCATTGATTGGATTCGCAATAGGTAACTAATCAATAAGTATGAATGGAATTTGGAACGATAATCATTTGATTTATCAATATCATTCTAAGGAATGGTTGACAGCAGTATGATGCCTATGCTTGGTATGTCCTGTATAATGTGATTAAAATGATTGCAAGTCTGACAAATGTTATTTCGTGTGTGTGTGTGTGTGTGTGTGTGTGTGTGTGTATCTGTATTTACAGGCTATTTAGTCGACATCCGCCATACATCGATCTATGGTAGAGTATTGTTGACCCAAAAACTTTTCCATATGACGTAGATTGATGATTGATTGATTGATTGATTGATTGACAGGTAGCGTATACGCAATTGGTGACGTAGCATTCTGTATGGGATTCACCATCGGACCGGCTCTTTCCGGAACCTTGGGTATGACGTTTAGTTTTTGTTCATAATTGTCGTGTTTGTCGCCACATGCATGTTGTGTTCCTTTTTGGTCTAATTTATTTATTTTTTCTGGCACAGTGTCTTGGTTCGGTTTTTCTGGTCTATGTACCACCACAGCATTGATTAGTTTTGCATTCGCACCATTCATGTTAATGTTACGTCATCCACCCTGTACCAACAACACATTGAATGGTTCTGGTGTTCATAAACCAAATCAACTGTTGAATGAAGGCTCAGTTAAATATGTCAGCTATACGAATAATGATTCACCAGAGGATTCAAGTGATTTTGTTTCCAATCACCATCAACCAACATATCGACATAAACCCATAAAACAATGTACGAGCAATAATAATCGCAATAAATCACTGGAACCAGTCCCATGATTTCCAAGTAAAATCTTTAAGAATCTATTTTAAGACTTTACGCACAGAAATTTAAAGGATTTTGTTAAATCTCCTTGTCAAAAAGGGATTAATTGTCGGGTTTTCCTACTTATTCTATTGTTATTTAGAATTTGAAATAATATTACAAAATGTTTCAAATTTAACACTATAGCATTATATAATTCATAACCAGGCCCACAAACAGATCACACGTCCATTATAAGCTGTTGCGATATTGGTTTGTTGTATTGATTCTCCGCCCATTTATCTACCGTTACTGTTAGTTGTTTGCCAGTAATCACAATGATGATGATGATTGTTTTCTCCTATATTTTTCCAATGGTCCGCCTCTTTCTGAGAGAAACATCGCATAATGCACACAACAATTAGTCCCTCCCATTTCGCCTGTTATGTGTGGCTTTCTATTTTAAATTTTGATAGCATTGATTCGATTTTACTCAGCAGAAAATCCGCAAGGTCCGCATCATAGAAAGTTTGGCGCGAAATTTGAAATTATATTTCTAGATTCTTAGATTTTTTTTTTAATAATTAATTGTTCCAATAAAATAAAAATGAACACTCTCTTCTTCTGCTTTTTGCAATGTGTATATGTTGAACAAGAATTCGGAAAAAATATAAATGTTTTTTCCTCGGTTGGGCAAACACAAATGTCTTGGTTCTTCTGAATGTCAAAGTTTGGATGTAATGATTTGTTTGCCTGTGGTTTGTGCGTTTTCAGGCTTCTGTGTGGGTGTAAGTGTAGGTGTAGGTGTAGGTGTTTGGTGTTTGATGTTTTGAAAAAAAGGAAATAATATAAATTTGTCAATAATAATCAATAATGAATCGAAAAAAAATTATAGTACGGAAAATGTCAAATTTCATCCAAATCCAAAAGAAAAGACATGAAAAAAATGTTTTCAAAATAATAATCAATTAATAATCAATAATAATATTAATAAAGAATATTCCATCAAAATTTTTCAAGGACAAAAAGGGGAAACCAGGGATGATGGACACCATTTTCGAATCAACAATCATTCGAGAAATGGTGTCGGAGAGAAAAGGAGAGCGTTTTCCACAAAAAGACAACGAGATGATCACAAAAATAAAATCAAGAAAAATAGAAAGAGAGAGAGAGAAAAGGAAGAGAGGTCACTCAGGTATTCCAATAATAAAAATAAAAAGTCTTTGAATATAGGTAGCGATAATAGTATTTGATTAATAAATAATAGCAGCAAAAATAATATCGAGCATCTGCCCTCCCCAAAAAAGGCGTGAGTTGTGTGCAAAAAGAGAAAGAGAAAGAGAGAGAGAAAAAAAAGGTCAATTTCAACCAATCATCAAACGAGGATTTTCAAAAAAAAGAAAAAATTATTAAAAATTGATAAAGTTATAACCAATCAAAAAATGTATGATGTAATAACAATCTTCGTCCATATATCAATAATAATAATAATAATAATAGTAATAATAATAAAAATAATGAG
>JAOZJS010000552.1:0-27848 GCA_025882695.1 Amerodectes protonotaria | reverse complement strand
CCACTCAGTTCATTTTTTGACCACCAGATGGCAGCACTTGGCTTTAGTTCATTTTTTGACCACCAGATGGCAGCACTTGGCTTTAGTTCATTTTTTGACCACCAGATGGCAGCACTTGGCTTTAGTTCATTTTTTGACCACCAGATGGCAGCACCAAGGTGAACCCATATGGGTAGAAATAGTTGACCTACTTGGGCGGAAATAGCCGACCATCTCGGTTTCACTTTTCGGCTACCAGATGGCAGCACTGAGGTGAACCCATCTGGGTAGAAATAGTGGACCTGCCTAGGTGGAAATAGCCGACCCACTCAGTTCATTTTTTGGCCACCAGATGGCAGCACTTGGCTCCAGTACATTTTTTGACTACCAGACCCCAAGTTTCAGGAATTATTCGTCCGTTTTGGTGTGATGTCGGTGGCATGAACGGGCTCACATTTTTATATAAATTATTATGGATTAAAGAGAAGAGAAAATAAATAAAAGATAATAGAAGAGATAAGAAACTATCTCACAATGATTTGAATGTATGTTCAGACTAACATGGGAATTTAAAAAAATGTAATCATCATGTATTGATTGAAGAATCATTCGGGATGAAATGATTGTTTTTAACTCCAGCCACACCTTTTATAATATCATTAGTCGAAATATCTCGTTTGATCTTTCGGATTTTGTGCGGTGTATCTTTGCGGTATTGAATCATATCTTCTAAGTTTATAACAAATATAAAACCAGCTATGAGCATTTCAAATTGTTTCTCTTGTCTTTGATAATGTCGTTCGATTTCTGCAGAAGCTTGAGGATCATAAAGCCACCATCCATTCTTTTTGCCTTCATAATGCCAAGAATGCGTGCCATTGAAAAGGGATACATCTATGGTCATTTCGGTTTCGACAAATTTTGGGTCAAATAAATATGCAACTGGCACTTCATGACGACAAAGTGGACATCGTTCTTTTTGTAATATAGCTCCTTTGGCACATAGGAAACAGAATATCTGGATTGATTAAATTGGATTGTTGATATTATTGGGTCAAATATCAATATAAAAATTCCTCAGCAAAATTAAATTCAATACTCACATGAGAACATGGTAAAATGGTTGGATGAACGGGTTTTTGCAAGCAGACAGAACAAGGGTCTGAAACACTGGAATCCGAAGACATTTTTGAATGAATTCACTAACAGATGGTTGGATCAATTATCATCCAAAAAATTTCAATGAGATGATGTAAATAATGTTGAGCACTCAGAAAACCAAGCGTCACTCTGTCTATGGATTTGATGTGACGTTCATTTTTTTAAACAGCTCTAAAAGTTTTGATATTTTGTCAATAGATGGCAGCAAGAGGACCATAATAGGGATAAAATTTGAATTTTTTACAAAAGCTTTCGGCCTATTATCAGCTAATATAATGCTTGGTTTATAAAGAATTTAAAGATTATTTCCTTAGATAATTGCAATCTATTGGGATCGATCTGTTGTTTGAATGGTCTGTCAACAACAAGCCGGAAAAAATGAGACGAATTTTTCCGATAAAGTTAAAGTCTTGTGGTCTTTTTTCTTTTATTTGTTGAAAATGGATCCAGAGAATGGTGGGAACTTTAGTTGTTATCGGTTGGCCATGTCAATCAGTCACCATATAAAAGAAACACAATACAAAAAACACTGTTTTTGTTGGACAACAAACAATATCGAAGAAAAACAGTGAATAAATGGCAGAATTTCATGGATCAATTTTGGGTTTGCGCGAAAAAAGTGACCAAACTGAATAATAGTTGACCATCGTACGACGAAATGGAATTGTTCACACACACACACACACACACACACACAATAATCAATTGTCACAAACATTGGACAATGGCCAAACAGTGAATGGTTTGAACGAGGGGACCAGAAAAAAACTGGTGGAACGATGGGCTTTTGTGAGGATTGAAATTCATACCCAAATAACCAAAGAACAGCAACAAGCCTGAAATTGATCCAAGAAGACAATGCTAGGTGATTGGCACACGAAAGCTTTTCCTTTTTGGCCAGGTTGTTGACGCTCAAGTCAATGTAGCAGCTTTATTCTTGTTGCTTGCGGAAATTAGCTGGGTTCGGTTCGGTCATAAAATTAGACCGAGCAGAAAAATCTGAATGAAAACTGAAATGTTTGAGAATACGGTAGCTAAGGTCAATCAAAAGTAATGATGATTGTTCTGGACACTGATTCAGGTTTCATTGATTGTTTGAATCATTATCCAAAAGTCATATATTATGAATTTGGAATATAAAAGACCTGTCAAAACACCCCAAAATAAAGGATTAAATGAATCAATGTATAAGGCCGTTTGGACACAATAAAAGCTGTCCCTCTCCACACATTCGGAAGGGTTAAATGTTTCGGGGGGGGGGTGAGGGGAAGGGGGAATATAAATTGAAAAGGCCAACAATTGAAACCATGATGGCTTTTGTCCACGTGCATTTCGGAGACCATGGTCGTATCAATTTAACATTTCAAGAATTTTTTAAAACACGTACAAATTTTCTAATTTCTAAACGATAATTAGTTGATATGAATGGTGTGATCAATTTGCTTTTGGAACAAATACCACGGATTTGTCTGGAAGGTTTTCGATTTCGATCTATCAATCAAGCTAAATGACTTTACGCTCGATTGACACACCAATTGGATCCATGATAAAGTATTAGATCGTGCATGACGTTTCTGGTTTATGTCTAGCAGAGATTAGATTTAAAATGGATTGGTTCGATTTTCCCTAGATAATTGTGGAAAATTTTGACCAAAAATGTTCTTGTCCTGTTTTTTGTTTGTTTGTTTTTTTTTTGTTGGTTCCGGTCGATTGTGCGCCGAAACCTGATCCAACGGTTTAATTAAGATGTAAAAATAGATAAATAAAATTGGTCAATTGATACATTTGTTGAACCGAAGACAAAACAGAAGTTCGTGTCGATTGGACACACGCAATAAAACAATCGACGAAAAAAAACCATTGGGTTCTGGAGTGTTTAGGTAACAGATAAAATGGGCATTATTATTAGATTATGTAATAATGATCAAGCATACACCGGTCTGAAAAAATGTTTTTATTTAAAAACATAAATCAAATATTATGCTTGACCGGTTCGAAGTAATGATAAAACAGCTTCTAATAATAAAAAAAAGTAAAGCAAACAAGCTTGGGTGAGGCCAACACATCAACAAAAAGGACCACCAATGTGCAAGCTTATTGTGAGAATGGGCGTGGACTATTTTCTTAATCCACCAATACAAATGAACTACAATAGCAATGCTCTCAGCAAGCATTGTCCACACCTTCGAAAAACATTGATGATGATGTTGATGGATTAGGGAAGGGATCCTCAAACTTTTAGATGATTTCGGTGTAGGAAAAAAACTATGTAAACATTCTGATGATCTTATTCTTGGTATCGGTAATCGAAAAAAAAGGATTAGACACTTCAAGAACTAGACTAGAACTGGGTTCTGGATCATGGATCGTAAAGCGACTGTTCATTCATTGTTCAATTCACCAATCATCAAGTCGATTATGGTGATTATCGGCAATGGAATAAATGGAATGATGATTATAATAGAAAACAGAATCCATGATTTCATGGAAAAATGTGCACCTGCAATAATTCAAGCATCCCATAGCTCAATAGACTAACATCAACCAAAGAGAGCGAGAGAGATGGTGATGTAATTGATATATGCGAATGATTCGCGATTCAAAGGATCCTGGTTGGACACCCAAAAAAATAAAGCATTATTCGAGCTCATTGCAGCGAAACAACGCGGTTCCAGGATCACAAGTGCAGTGATTCAATTTTATACCAGCCGTAACAGCAGCAGCAGGTTTTTGTTTTCCATCTCGCTGCCAAGTGTACCATAGGTTTTTCGCTCTTTTTTTTCATTATCATTTTCCATAATTTGACGATTCAAGCTGACGCATTCCCCATACACACACACAATAATCTGACCTCATTGGGATATATTGAATTATTCTCTTTCCCTACTGTTATGATCGGTATGCGTGTGTATGTGTGCTTTGATTTAATTATTGTTGAGCGATCTGGAGCGAACCTCAGCCAACACAGAAAGAGCGAGAGCGAGAGAGAGAGAGAAAGATAGTTGTTGGACCGGGTTTAGAGCCCGACCATAGAAGGCGAAAAAGATATACGATATGAACCAGAAAAGAAGAACAAAAGAAAGAAAATTATTATAAATAAAAGTGAAAAAATTATCCCGGTTTTTATTATTAGTGTTGTTGATGTTGATGCCGGATGTAAGAGCATATGGCTTTTTTGGACCAAAGAATCCATTCTGTTTTCGCGTCCCGTTTGCTTGCTGATCATGACTGATTAGTGTGTTTTAGCTTAAAAGCAATGCTGCCCCATAACCGTGTGTATTGACTGGTGTGCGGTGTTTTTTAGTCCATTAAACACAATATTGATAATGCTGCTGAAACAAGAACGTTCCAGGAACAGAAAGCAAAGTCATTCAGTGTTTTGACACCAGCAGTGACAACTACAGTATCAACACCAAGCATAAGTGGTTCAATTTTAGTTTTACCAAAGAAAAAATCGATAGATTCGATGGTTGCTGGAAACAAAAAGAAGCGGGAAACACACATCAGATCGCGGACAGAGAAAAAATATGAGCGAACAGAATGAGTTTGAATGATGTGCTGGTAGTATAGTTTTCATTAAAAAGTTTAAGTTCCAACTGGTGTTCCAAACACACAGTTTTTAGATGGCCGATCATGTTGTAGAATGATGAAACATAATTGATGGCTCCCCTCGAAGGGTTATAGACGCCATAGTAGCGTGGTTACAACCGGATTTTAGCAGATTGAAATGATTTATCACTTTGATTTTTTTTAATTCCAAAATTGGCATCAGCATAATTTACAAGGTTTCCAATCGAAATATTACAAGGTTTTTCATCATTATTTTTGTTTTAAAAAAAAGCAATAAAATATCTACATCGAACCAAAAGCGAGTAAGATCAGCCAATATCATCCCCGGTAATGCGGTAATTTCAAGCCGCATGGAATGATGTTTCGGGTTGGCTTGAACATTTGAACCAAAAAATTCCTTTCTATTATTATTCGTTATATTGCAATTATTACAACATGTTTTTTTACAAATTGGACAACAAGAACAAAGAGTTTGAGACCATAAATACAAAGTGTATAATAATAATGATAATTGGAAATACAGATGAAGAGAATCCCTAGTGTTTTTTGATGCTAGCTGCCGCAGCAGCAGCGGCCGCCGGATGATGATGGTGGTGATGTAAATTCTCGGGATGATGGTGATTATGATGATGATGATGATGATGGTGATGATTATGATGTCTACCACTATTGTGATGATGATTATGGAGGCTAGAGTGATGGTCATTCTTGGATAGATTTCCGCTAAGAATATTCTCGATATGATGTTTTCGAAGCTAAATTGAATGAGACAGGACAGGAGAAAGAACACAAAAAACATGCGCCAAAAATTAGATCAATCAAAATTGGATCAACTTCGGAGAATTGATGGCCAGACGAGAAAAAAAGTGGCCAGAAAAAGGAACAAAACAAAACGGCAACAAAAACCAGAATCAGAAATGGACAAAAAACAATCTCGGATTTTAATCTTTTTTCTTTTCCGGCATAATCTGGCTCGTGTGACTGGATCGACACTCGCAAACTCGCACACACACACACACACACCATCTCGCCTAGGCATTTTTGGCACACGTTTGGGATATTTGTTGTTTGTTAGATGTTTCAAAGAATTCAAAGTCTGTTCATCGGGAAAAATCCGCGTCTCACACTCAATTAGAACCGAATAATAAGCCTATAATGACATGTTAATATTGTAATTGGCAACTTTTCAATGTCTTTCTCTTGCATGTGTGTGTGTGTGTGTGTGCATGTTGATGATAATAATGGACTTCTAGTGTGCCTTGGGCACCGCGCGACCAACGTTCCATTTATATTGGAGAAATAAACTTCCAAACTCATATTATAACAACGGAACACTTGGATCCCAGTCAGTAGTATACGAGTTTGGCACGTGTCCAAAATGACGCTCCATTTCGGTCTCCAAGTCACTTCAAGCATTTTGGTGCACAGCCTGCTGCTGCTTGAAGCAAATTAGCCCTGGTATTTTTTTTTGGTTCCCTTCGATATCATCCATTTCCACCAGCCAAGATTCATGGCTCGTCGAATCCTTGTCGCATATAGCACATGTCTTTGGTCAGCATTGTGTTCCGAAATACGTGTGACAAGTCAGTGTACACAATGTACAGAAAGTGGCCATTGTGCGTTTCGGAAAAAAAACGAGTACCAAGAAGCTGCACGCGTGGCATAGTTGTTAAAAAACTGATTAATTGTGATTTGATTAGTAGGTCTCTCAGACGATGGATCCATCCATCCGTCTATCCCTCAGATCGGTGTGGAGCCTGAATATTCAACACATTCTAGATTCCTATTTGTCAATTTGTTCGCGCCGAAACCATTTGTATAACGAACTATTTCAGGGATGCCCAACTTTTTTCTATCTTAGAGCACCAATCAATAAATTAAACACCCATCATTATAGCACTCTGAACACTATAAAGAGTCCAGTCAAGTTTGAAAAGACAATACAAAGACAAATTGTACGCGTGAGAGACAGAGGAAGGTTGGATGATTGAGAACGTATGCTCCTCCTTCTTATTGTTCTGTTACTATAGTTATGCCAAGTTGTCCACCCATCGTTCTCATTTTTAACTGGTTAAACTGATATTTAAATTTTGGAAGGCAGTTTCTATAAAACATCGCTATGCGATACTATCGATTGAGCACACCAATCGTCATCGCTTACATCCGGAAGAGCTACCGAAAAAAAAAATCCTGCACGAGTTGGCCATCCCTGAACAATTCTTTCTATGATTTCTTCGCTCGTTCGCTCGATCTCATTCTTCAAGATGTTCCGTTCGTTTGAGTGAACAACAATAACGCATTCGCTAATTGGTTGTGGGTGTGTTGGTCGCAGTTGTTGTAAGTGGTGATGGTGGTGGTGGATCTTCAAACAAGCCAAAATACAATCACACAAATATATTCAGAAAGACACATGCACAACAACATTCAATGGTAATAACAATGGTAATAATGATAATAATATTGCGTGCCAAAATCGTTTTATTGTTCTTGAAAAAAAACAAACGAACCAACAAGGTTTCCTTGTTGATGTGTTCCTTGCACCGTGTTCATCTACCATGTTCATTGAATATACAATGATTGGTGTGCAATAATTTCCGATATTTGCATGCACAAACATCCCCAGATGAAGAGGGGCAATGAATTCCTGGCCAATCTAAGGAAATTTGTGCTTGCCAGCAAAGATTTTGGATAAATAAAATACTACCGCGTTTTGTGGTACTAGGGCTTGGATTGATAGACAATAAAGAGATACAGCCAGCCAACCAAAGAAGGTGATGAAGACAACAAACATAGCAAACATAATATAGACCCTGAAAAGAAGAAATTGAAGAGATGCCGACGCTTGTGTTTTTCCTGCTAGCAATTTAGGGATTGTATCATTGTAATGTTTCACACCGCTAACAACACTGACATGATAATTGTCTTCCAATACGATTTATATGTATCGGTTACACACACACACACACAAACACACCATGCACAAACATACTCTTTGATCCGTTTCCGACTTTACGAAACGAGAACGAAAGGTGCCAACAATTTTATTTCGAACAACAACCACGACAACGAATCACAACTATCAATCTTTGGTCGATGTTCTGATTGACATACATAACATGCAAGTGCCAAATAGAATCAATTTTCGAATTTTCGATTTGCAAATAAAGCATAGTTGAAGAAAAAGGTGAAAGGTCTAGGGAAATCGATAAAAAAAACTTACCTCGTTTCTACTTAGATTTGTTGAAATCATGTTGTTTTTATTGGGATTGTTGGCGGTGGTGGTTGCAGCGGTGGCCGATGCGGTGTTGATCGCGGTGGTATTAGCCAAAGGATTATTGATTGGCGGAATGGTGGTCGCGGTGGTCGCATTGGCGGTTCCACCGATATTGTTGGTTATCTTCTTTTGATGTTCATTCTGAGCCAATTTATACAGACGCTGTCGTTCTTCGAATTCCCGCATTCTTAGTTTATATTGTTCGATTTGTTGCTTTAGGATTGCATCTTCAATTTGGCCTCTGTCCTCATCGTATTCAATACAACCAATACCGTCCAATCTTTCCAGATCTATGTAGCCACGCCATCTGATACACACCCCATCTATTATCATTGATGAACGGATGTGCACCTAAACATCCGTTGATTATCCAGAATGAATTGGAAATCAAAATAATAATAATAATTATTGTTGTTAGTATTATCATGTAATTATTGTAACAATGTTCGAAACGTTTTTTTGTGTTATGTTTGTGCTTTTTAATTTCCTATCGGAACTAGTTTTATCCAAAATCAAAACACAAAAATTGTCACAATCTCCAAATTAGGATCCCAATCTCTGACGGAAACGATGGACGCCCTCGTCCTTTTTCATTCATCGAAATTTTTGTCACCATCAACGATTTGATGATTGTTTTTTGGATGCTGTTGTCTATTCATTTGTGAAAATAATCTATTTGCCAAAAAAGGCTTTTCTGAGGCAGGATTCGGAACGCCAGGAAAGAGAATCCGAACTAGATTCTCGATGATTGATGGCAGTATCGACAGCAATATAGACTAAAACGGAAGGAATGAATAACGGACCCTACCACTAGCAGAGTAATTTGATAGCAACCAAACGGAAAAGAAATGCAAGCAACCATTGACACATGACCTTTGGCCTGGTCGATCAGAGAACCAAGTTCAGAGTTTAGATCTAGAATTCGTGATAAAGCTTGAATGAACCCACAGGGAGAAAGAGCAATGACGCATCAACATTATTTTTAATGCTACCCCACCATACAACAGAGAGAATCCTAGAATCTTTGAACCCCCGCACAACAGAAAGGCACACAAACAAGCACACACAGACATTTTTGGTGAGGTCATATGAAAGGTTCATACGGTTCGGAATTGGTCGGAGAAAAAGAATCCTAGTTGTTTCATGTACATGAGCAAAGATCCAACACAAATCTGGATCTATATAGATCGAGAATAGCATAAAACCCAGAACAATATAGAATATTCTAAGGCCACACATTGAATGTGCATGTGGTGTCGTAGGAGGATCACCATGCTAAACTACCACTATATACCAGCGGAATATGAAGATCCGGGTCTTTTCGCAAAGCCGAAAGCGGATTTCTATTATTTCCAGTGGATCCATCTCTCTCTCCCCTTCTTTTTGTTGGGTCTATGCTTAAGATTTCTATTATTCTTGTTGGCTTTTTTTTCATTTTCTTAGAAAATTATATTCTTAGTGTTCAAAGAACCGGAATAACCCTCGTTCGTGAATGCTCTAAGCCACGAAGCAACGGTAATGGTGAACACAAAAAAGGAAGAAGATATCCTAGATTGGCAAACTGGAAAATAAGAAAGAGAGAGAGAGAGAGAAACCTTCTGGTATGGATCCCTAGCAAAAAAAAACCAGAAGAAGCTTAATCGAGTGAAGTAATTAATTTTTTCCATTCTCTCTTTGAATCTGTATGGCGTGGGTTTGAAAATCGCGAATCATAATCATCATGGTGGATCACAATGAATTCCGAAGCGAGAGAAAGAGAGAAACAAAGAGAATCGTTTTTTTCTGGCCTATTCTAGTGAAAAGAATTTGAAAATAACGATTCCAACAAACAATCGTGTTGTTGTTGGGCGCCCATTAAACCCAATGGTAATGGTTATGGTGATTTCCATAATGGGGTTTTGTTGCCACAAACAACAACAACAACAACAACAATCAAGGAAAAAAAGCTAACTTGAATCCTTTTTTGCTCCAAAACACAACCATTAGGAATCGGAATTCTTTTGGTTGTTGGCGTTGTAACCTCATGATGTTTACACGAATTGATGTTGTTGTTGTTGCTGCTGCTGTTGGAAGCCGTGCAACATGATTCTGGCAACAGCAGCCAAAAAAGATTTAACTTGATTTTAATTGTTGAAGCTATATCGTTGATGGTTACCATTGCCGTTGTTGTTGTTGTTGTTGATGTCATATTTTCTACAGAAACAAAAACTTGTTTACAATCTATATGGTGTTGGGATTTGTCTAAATGGGATTCTGGCCGTGGACAGTTGTTTGGTAGGAAAGTTTAATGGTAAACCAACTAGCGAACAAAACAATTAAAATGTAGATAGAAAAAGATAGGCAGAGATCTCTAATAATTTTCGAAAAACTAGAATTGAAAATGAACGAAAAGGAAAGATCGTAAAAAGCTGAAATATAAACTCTCAAAAGAGGCGATCCGCGAGAGAGCTTAAAATATCAACAACCATGGCCTTCATCATCATCATCATCATCGTAGTTGTCGTCGTGGTTGTCGTAAAAATTTTGGTTATCTGTTTCCGTTTGCCGGGATTTATTCGGCGGCTATGTTTGACCAAAACTGACAAAAACCACCACCACCAACACCACCAGAATGGTTGCTGTTCATCAACCTCGACCTTGTGTGCGTGTGTTTCTTTGTTTCCAGGTTGGTAATTAACATTATCAATCGTCGGCAAAGAATATAATAATAATAATAATAATAAAAAAATATGAAGAAAAGTAATTGTTGTTGTTGTTGCTGCAATGGATTCGACCATTGTTTTGTCACATCAACCATCATCTTGGGCAAGAAGAACATTTCTCACATAGATAAGCAAACACAATCACAAAAAAAACAAGAACCTTAATGCAGACTTGGACATGGTTAAGTAATCTTTGTTTGCTACAAGCCGTAAAGACCTAGTCGACCTGAATCGAGGGGCTATAATTTCCAAATTTCTAGTCATTGTACGAGAGAAACGAACCGGGACCCTTTTTTCGAGGGAAAACCGTACAGATTCCGAATGGTCAACCGAGATCCTGTTCAAACACCTTGCCCATTACCGGAAGGGCTAATTGAATTTTGTTTTGTCAGGCTTGTTTGGACATATCTTCATAACAATCAAAATTCGTGTAAATCTCTTAGGTTTTAAGGCTGTTTCATTGCAAAAAAAAACAACTAACTCGAATGAAACAGTATGCTAAATTGATACCTGAGGTATATAATTTAAGCAATTATAGCTTTTGGGAGTTAAGTATGGTATCTTTGGCCAAAACACCAATCAAAAGACCTCAATTATTTGGGAGCAAACGACACGACACAAAGAATTGTGGAAAAAATAACATGGCCATTTGATATGAACTGAACTGAACTGAACATAGAACCTATTTAATGATACCTTGCGTTACCTGAATGCGTTTGTCTGCGTTCAGGCTAAATGATGCTAAATGATTCTTGTAGAGCAGAATAAGAAACAGACCAAGAGAATTCGACAATGTTGCTTTAAGAGAAAAATATGAAAAATATTGAAATTTCAATTGCTCTCATTTATGATCCGCCAAGGTTTGTAGATATCGGTGATATTAATACCTAAATTGCTCCAGGTGTATAGTAATTAAATGCTAATTTTCTGGTTGCTAATTTTTTTCCTCTCTTCCTTTACATTGGCTTCGCGTTCTAACGACATTGGGCGACCATTTTCGGTCGGTTTGGTTGGTTGGTTGGTCGGTCGGTTGCGCGGTCGGTCAGATTTTTGTTTGGTTGGCTTACCAAAAGGTTTTTTTTATTCCTTCACTCTCCAAGGCAATTATCATCATTATTATGTAACACACTTGAGGAATAAAGAACGCAGACATGATGGTTGGTATTTTGTTCTTTTTTTTCGGTTGAAAAAACTAGAAGAAGGTGAAGAAGAAGAAGGGCAACAAGAAAGTTGTGAGATTCTTCAACCGACCCGCTAGTTAGGAAAATACACACACACACACACACACACACACACACACAGCCAGTTCATCCTCCATTCTTTGGTTTGCCTAAATTAACTAATCCTTATGGTTTTGAACAGGTGAACAAGTTAACTTAGTATCAATTTAGTTTTAGTTTTTTTTAGTTCCTAGAAAAACTAAATGACAACTTGTCAGGTAATGGTTATAAATTAAGTGAAGCTTTGCATTGTTGCACAACATCCAATAGAGAGACCTTGGACAATTCTGTTTGGCCAGGTTAGATGATGTAATTGTTATTATGTAACAATATAATCAAAAAAAAGAAGAACAACAACAGCAACAAAGTGTTAAACAACAATCAAACAAGAACTTTCAATAGCCACAACCACCAACGGCAGCTGCTAAGCGTGGAATCTGTACTGTGCTGTGCTGCTGATGGCGGTGGTGATGGTGTTGTTGTTGGGAAAGGCGCGTGAAGATTCACAAGTTGTTCCTTTCGGACGATTGTTATGGTAGACATGATATGTGTATTTGTGTTGGTGTGTAAGTGTACTGTTTTGCATCGTATCCACATTCCGGATGTTAATGCACTTTGGTACATATCGATCAAACATCCAAATTAGCCAGTAACCTAAACACAATCCAACTAGACCAAACAATGGTAGATTGCGTTTTTGAATTCGGACTGTAGTGGGTATTTATTTACAGTTATTTGGCGCCTAGGCGTCCATGCATTTCTGGCTAATATTGTCCGGAACCGAAAAAGAAACCATACAAAACTAGGAAAAATGTTTTGCAATCAATTTTTTTTTCATTTTTCCACACAAACACTCACGAACACGGTTATTATTGCGTATGAAACAAACGGGAAAACAACAAAACAACAACAACGAAAAACACCAACATCAAAGTGTTGTTGTTGTCGTTAGATTTCCTTCGGGTGAAAGTTTACTAGACAAATATGGGGCTTCCCTATTGCCTAAACAAAGAAAACAAAGATACGAATGTTTGTGATTTGGATTAACAAGTTCCGTATCTGCCAAAAGAAAAATGTCTGATCAACATTCGACAGATCCGGTTATAAGGCCATGGGTCATCATTTGGCAATGATTGTAAGCTCTTGACACAATCATAATCCATAATAATGATAATTATAATCATCTCAATAATTATCGGAAGATTTTGGTTGGTCAAAAAAGCACCACCATCACCAATCAACCAGACAGAAACGCTAGCTAGCCTTTGAAGACCTCGAGGGCAGAATAAGAAAGCTTATTCTTTAAGCTTATTACCTAAAAAAATATCAGCAACACAAGCCCAATTATGCCGCGCTCAACGCCAGCAAAATTTTGATGGAAATTTTTTTTTCACGGACCATGGTAGTTTTTGGACTTTTTAAGTGTGTGTATGCAAACACAACAAATCTAAATAATTTCTTTAAAAGAAATTTTGTTTTGTTCTGTTTTTTTTTTGAAATTTCCACCAAAAAAAACCTAAGGTGTGTTTCAGGCTCGTGTTTGGCGCCACACACATCACCGAGGACCATCAAGCCGAAAAAACCGACCATCGGTGGTTGCGGTAGTTAATTCTTCTGCACTATCTTTGACCTATGTTTTGGCTGCGTTGCTAAATTAGAGGTTTCACAGCCCAACCAAAAACCATAATCTAAGAGCAATCATTCACAAAGACAGAGAAAGAGAGATCTAGATTTAGCAAGACAAGACCAAGTAGAGAATACATAGAGAGTTCCTTGTTGTTTGGCAAAACATTTCTGCTACACATATTCCTGTCTTGATGATGATGATGATGGCCATGGTGATCATCATCATCATGTTTAATCACATAATCTTCATCATATTTGCAAATGCCTTAATTGTACTAGAAAATATGGAATATTTGAAATTAATATTCAGAAAATTGAAACAACTATGAGGCTGGCCAGCGCATGCAAGAGAAGGAGGAGAAATTTGTAATTCAAATCAAGCCAAAAATTCAGTCGTCCAATGAAGAGCGAAAGAGAGAGAGAAAGGGGGCAGAGCCCAGATGACAAGCACTATGACTGTCAGTGGCTTTTTGTTGGTTGGCCACATCGATCATCACCACCACCGTAACCGCCCCGAATAAGACAAGATATTTGATGTTGTTGTTTTGGTTTGTTTGCTTGTGCGTGATGGACAGACAATCAAGCAAGAAGGACGAGACAAGAAAGAAAGAAAAACATACACTTACCTTGCCTTTTTCTTTATCAAAATCACAGTAATCGGTACCGGTGAATGCATTTGCGCATGGATTGAATAATAACTGTAAATTGGTACCAGTAGAGATGAATGCCTGCGTTTTGGGGGCGGGGGTTAATAGAAGTAACAATAAAAATGTTAAACATTTGGATAAATTTATTCGTATAAATCACTTCAAGTTTGTAATTCTTAATTTAACCCTTGGTTAGTGCCATGGGCGTCAAACTAACGACAATAAAAATATCTGTCGCCAATATAATTGATTATTATTGTGTAAATATTGATCAACGAGTAGAGTAGAGTATTAAAAATAACATTTTCATCGCTCAATCATAATGGGTAATCGAATCCCGAAAGCAACCAGGAAATTTAAATTTTTTTAAAAAGCCGAATATCCTGGATCCATTGATCTATCATTTGCAGACGCTTGAGAAAATGTGTTTACTAGATGAAGGATTGTCCGTGTGTTTTGTTGGATTCAATTAATCATCGTAAGAAAAAGAAAAGAAAAGAAAAGCAAGGAATAGAACGCTAATTGTTGAATAATTATTTGCTGAAGAGAGCGAGCGACCAACTGGCTCGGGCCCCGAAAAAGTCAAAGTTCATTAATCGTAAACATGTCAGAAGAATCAGCTAGAAACAAAACAAAGATTGGTCTAATTTTTTTCTTGGATATGCTGACCCCAAAAACACAGACAGAACCTACACAAACGACCGAACCCTTCTTTTAGTAGTGTAGTTGTTGCTGTTTTTGGCTGAAATCCGTTCGGTGCTTTATTGTGCCCAATAATATGTGTCCAGGTACTCCACATAAGTGTGTGTGCGTGTGTGTGTGTGTGTACCCAGAATAGTCAATTAGAATGATGAGAGGCTCAACAACAACAGACAAGATGAAAGCAGATGGTCAGGCCGCAGACCTCTTTTTTTTGGCTGACTGGCTGGCTGGTTGGCTGCTAACCAACCATTTAAATTCAGTGATTGCCAGTGTAAGGCATCAATTAGCCTATCTATCTGTTTTACAGGTAACCCAGGTAATGATTCTAAGAGAACGTTTGGTTTATCAAAGATTTATCTCAAGGAATGGTTTGGTTATATGAATAATCGCATGATCGCGCTCATCCTTCTTGTTGTTGGAACGCAAAAGCGACCAGCGAGAAAAAAATGATGATGATGATGATGATGGCGGTGGTAAATAGCCGGCTCCAGTTTTTCTTTTCCAGCCATTCCAGCTAGTGTATGTGTGTATGTGCGTTAGGGTCTCTTCGGTAAAATGGATAAAATGAGTTAATTGCTAGTGTCAGTGAGCCGCGAACACACACACCAAAACGAAACAATGAAAGATTTTAATTGTTTTAACTAGTTCATGATATTCTGTGTATGTGTGTGTGCCTATGTGAAAACCCTTGAAAAAAACAACCGAAAAAAATGGCTGAAAAAGAAAGATAAAAACAAATCTTTTTGAATTTTCCTTACACACATACACACACACACACACATCAACACCAAGAAATACGAGCTAGACCAATGTGGCAAACAACAACTGGAAAACCGAATCCAACCAAATTGACAAAACAAATAGGAAATAATTACTTCCAGATTTTTCTCACAACCATTGCTACTGCTGTTGCTTTATGTAATATATCCAGCTGCATATATAGATCATATCGACAAGATAGCTAGTTGAGGAGCCAAATAACCAAGATATGGTGATGATGATGATGGTGGTGGTGGTGGACATAGTAGAAAACAAGACCACATTTGGTTGTAAAAAAAGCTAAATTTAAACACACATTCAATTTTGACTGGTCCCCGAGTTGGTCGACCCTCGGTTTGTTTACGGTTATGCAAGCTTTTCTGGAACCTTGATGATCTCAGACAAACCAGTAAAATTGGAGGCCCTGAAAAGTCATAAATTTGATCATCAAGCTGATCGGCAACTTGAGCGATCAGCTTTGCGCAGCCACGGCGGCAACGGAAGACTTTGGTCAAAGGAACCAGGCCAAAAGGAATCGTCCCCGAAGTAAGGTAGTTTTATTTTGCCTCATCAAATCATCATCAAACCCTGAATAAGCCTGTGAAAGTGTGTGTGAGTGCATTGCCAAGACTCCTCCTCTCTCTCCCTATTCGGATCTCTCTCTGCGATTTTATATTTAAAAAATGTTAATCAAAATGAAGATTAAATTGTTCCAAAGTAACAACAAATCAAAAAAGAAGCCGAAAAACAATGAAAAAGTAACAAGTAATCAAAAAAAATGTGGTGCAATGCTCCGAAAAAACCAAAAACAACAAGAACAAGAACAAGAAGAACAAAATTTCTGTGGTCTGTGTTTTGAAGATTTGGTTTTTTTTTGGTTTTGTTTTCTTCTTGTTGGTGATATTTTTATTACCAACAACTACAGCAACAAGACCATAAGAAAACGAGTCGGAGACACACACACACACACTCGCACACACAGACACACACCATTTTTTGCTATTTTATTGCTAAAACTAAGAAAGAAGAAGGAAAAATTGGCTACAATCCGACCTCCCCCTTTCTCTATCTCTCACACTCTCGCTTCACATTTCAAGGCAGCAGTAAAATGATACCCAAAAAAAATCATCAAGACCAAGACAAGCAAGCCTCACATCTTAAGCGTTAGCCAATCAGAGCACGTTGGATAGAACTGGCGCAAGTTTCTTTTAAGAAAACACACCTACACACACACACACACACACAAGCACTCGCACAAATTAGCACGAAACGGTCGTGCGCATATTGGGGCGGTATGGGTTTTGCTTGCTTCGATTTGGTGTGGATATGATGAGAATATTCCACATATGTTGTAGTTGAAGGATCAAAGTATCGGGATCGGATTAAACTTGAAACAAGTGTCCAATGACGTATATGGGCACTATAAAATCAACATACAGACATGGTCGTGTGCTTCGAGGGTTATAAAATGAAACTTTTGAATCCAACTGAACACCATTGGCATTGGCAAGTTTGTAATCATCAAGTATCATAAAGTCTAAGTGCATATGTGTGCGTGTTTTCACACAAAGTAACCAAAAGGAAAACTTACAATATCCGAATGGCCTTCACGACATCCATTGATGAAACGTATTTGCCGCTCTTCCAAAGGCCTGTCTCTATACCCGGTGTAACGGATCTGAACAAAAAAGAATAAGTTAAACCAAATTAAAACCATTTAGATAATGTTTGACCAAAAAATATGCTGGTTTGTCGGGGCAATCATACCTCACTTTCTCTGGATAGCTTCCTGAATAGTTCATCATTTTCAAATTTGGATTTTTGATCCGTTACCACTCTGGGCATTTGAAATATGAACCTCGGCAATTGTTCAAATATTGTCGGTGTTTCGAATGGTAACATTTTATTAGCTTGTGCTAAAAATTGATATGTTGATGATAATAAAGTGGATGGATCCAGATTTGAAACGATTTTTGGATCAAGAAGAATAAACAAGAATATTAAGATGATGATGATTCAACACTTGATTCAATGTTGAATTCCGAATGGATTCTGATTGAATTCTTCAACATCGGTGAATGTATCGCATCATCATACGCGCACATACACACATTCACATACACGCACTTGCACACATTGGTTGACAGAAGAGTGGAGCTTAGAATTGAAGACGAATGGCGAATGAAGAAAGAAGAAGAAGAAGAAGAAGAATTGATGAGTCTCTTGATTGAGTTGTGGTTCGACACAAAATATCGTGTGTATGTGTGGTGTGTGGCTAGTGTATTTGGGCACCACACGCACACACTTTACACAAACACACACACATAGTTTCTTCCTCTCCGGCTCTCTCCTCTTCTTCCTTTCATCCAGTGTATCTCTCTCTCTCTCTCTCTCTTTCGCTTTCTACTCTTTTTTGCGGGTTTTCGTTTCGGTGGAAAAGAGATGTGGGTTTTCGTTTGAAAAGATCTTCTTTTTTTCGGATTGGTTCTCTCTCTCTCTCTCTCTCTCTCTCTCTTTCGTTTTCTATAGTTTTTTTCCTGTAATATTTAGGTTCTAGCAGTACTAGGCAATAGGGTGTATGTGCGTGTGGTGTGGATGATGCGCCCTGATGCTGATCTCTGGCGTGTTCGAATTCTGGTTTGGGTTTTGGTTAATGGTTGGCAATCTACGGGCGCCGATATCATTAGAAAACCAGAGAGGAACCAAAAAAAAAAGTTGAGCGGTGTAGGTGTTGGTGGTGGGCGCCACAAAATCAACAACCAAAACAAAATAAGATGATGATGATGATGATGATCAGTGAGTGGATCGATGAACCAAAATCGATCGATGCTTCTTGAGGAATGAATCTTGTGTCGTACGCGTTGTTGGAATCGGTTTTTATCCAATTTCAGTTCAAAAAAAAAGGAAACGACTGGCAAAAGGTTAGAAATAATTAAGCCAAACAAGGTAATAAGGATGCTGCTGGATGCTGGGTACTGGTTCGGGATGCGACGACCACCACGACTTGTGATGCTTATATGGTTATATAAATAACGGGAGAAAAAAATTTCTCCAATAATTCACTTAGGCCACAATTGGATAGCCACGACCAAGCTCTTAGATCCATATACCAAATGCACAGTAGTTCAAACCCAGAAATGTGGTCTTATAACTCTAAACATGGTCTCTTTTGGGTCTAATATCATTGTGTGTGTGTGTGTGTGTGTGTTTTTGGCTTCCATTTACACACCACCACCATCATCATCATCATCACACACAAGCACAAGCCGAAAACCATAGAGATAGACAGATAGTGAAGGAAGAGAGAGAGCGAGTATGGTCGATAATAGCAAGGGAACTAACTCTTCTTGGTAATGTATGTCTCTCGCTAGCTAGCTCGCTCTCTCTCTCTCTTTCTTACTTCTTATTCTTTTTTCTTTTTCTGGGTTTTCTGGTCGGTCGGAAAGTATTCTTTCTTTTTCTTTTTTGGTTGGTTGGTTGTTCAGTGGTTCGGGAGCAGCAGCAGCATCAGCAGCATCATCATCAGCAACGGCACTCTTGGCCCAATCCTCCAGTATCTTCCCTCTCTTCTGGTTTTGCGTGCGTGTGTGTGTCTGTGTGTTTTTTCTTGTGGGCACTTGGTTGGCGAGCCACAGTGTGTTGGCCACAGTTTGTGTGTGTGTGTGTGTGGACTCCGAAGCGCGCAAAAAAGGAAGCAAGAAAAAAATTATTATTATAAAAAGAACGACGAGAATGCCAACCAACCAACCAACCGACCAAACTCTAACACTCTAACTTCTCTCTCTCTCTTTCTCTTTCCGCACACAGAAACGAGGTTGATGATGATGATCGTCGCGAATACTGCCACCACAACAACCGCGGCGACGTATAACCTAACGAAGCACAGGCACAGTTACAACACACACACACACAAGCATACAAGCACACCCACAATAATGTGAAGTTGTGTGAAGTGATGAAGGCTGGTTAACATGGCTCTGTTGTGGATAGTATACACACAAGAGTGATAGAGAGAGAGAAAGAGCGAGTGAGAGAGATACACTGTTGGCTGTGTGTGTGTGTGGGTTTTGGCAAGCCAAAAAGGGAAAAAAATATATTACCACACACACACACAGACAGACAGCCAACAGTGTACAATACAAGAAAGAAGAAATAAAGAAAAAAAGTGGTTGGTCCAGCCCAACTTTTGAATGGTGTGCGGGTGCTTTTTGTGGTGGCCAAACCCATCCACAACACATTGTAGTACAGTGTGCAATGTGTGTGTGCAGTGTGCCTTGTGTCGCTCTCTGTGTGCTTGGCAAAGAGATGTACAGCAGCAGCAGCGGCGGCGGCGGCAGAAGAAGCAATGATGCCGATGTTGTCGCTGTCGCTGCTGCTGCCGCTGTTGTTGATGATGATTGCCATATCCGCGCGTATTATTCTTCGTATGCGCTATGGCCCAGTATAGTGCTTTCGCCCCCACTCCAGCTCCTCCCAGTTTGCCCCCGCCCCCAAAGTTCCATACCATCTCTTGATCTTGGGATGCCATGGTTCCTCTTATAACCGCTTGGAGAAAGATGGAGAAAACGGGAAAAAAACCGAACCCAGTAGCTCAAACCAACCAAAACCACCAGAACACACACACACACACACACACACGAACAGCCCAAAGTTAGTTGACAATATATCGATCCATCCACACACACAACCAGAAACCATTTTTTTCTGGCTCTACATGTATGTCTGTTATTATTCGATAATATACTGTGTTTGTTCCAAAATAGAATTTTCACCGAAAAAAAAACGAAAATCACTGAAAACAAACTGGAAAGCAATAATAAATAAGAATCCCATATACAGGCCCCATGGTTAGGATGGATAAACAATGGAAATAAATTCCGGAACACACACACACACACACCCGGGCTTTCGGGTTTCGGCACCATCATCAATTACGCATTCAGGAGAGAGAGAGAGAGAGCCCAAAAGGATCCTCATGTGGGCCCAAAAAACCCAGAGAAGAATCCAGTTGGGAGAAGAGCATTACAAACTTTCTCGCTATCGGTGGCTCCCTTCACAACCCGAAACATCGCCACAATACTTTGGCCAGAATGGATGCTATCCTGGAAAAAAAGCAGTAAAGTAGTAAAACAGATCTAGCCAAAGGAATTAGTATATGTCTCTCTGCGGGTGTATGTGTGTGTGTGTGTGATGTGGCCGTGTTGTCGGTCCCAACTGGTACTTATGTGTGTGTCTGTGTGTGTGTGTGTACATGCCATACTACGTTGAACCAAGATTCTTCCAACCTAAAAAGGAAAAAAAGACGGCGACGATGATGATGATGATGATTCTCTCCCTGTGTGTTTGTGTGTGTGCCTGCGGATTCACACACGATGATGCGGTGTTCCACACAAGCAGAATGTTGGCAACTTTGTGATGACATGTATCCAACCATGCATCCATACGCCAACCAAAATATATGAACAGATACTAGACACACACAGATACATCCACGGCAAAGGAAGAAGACGAAACATCAAGATCAAGAAGCGCAAAAAAAAGAAGAGAAGAGAAATCGCTTAATGCTTGGATGCTTCGGTTTCTTTCGGTTTTGGGCCATCATTGTTGTCGTTGTCGTTGTTATTATTATTATTATTATTATTATTGGCTATAGAAACTGGCAGCAGGAATGGTTTCTGGTATGGCATGGTATTATCATCATTATTGCTATTTTATCCTGTCTACTGTTGGTTGGTTGGTTGGTTGGATGGATGGCTGAATGGTTGGCTGTTCAACTTGGAAGCCAGTTGTTGTTCATGTTTGTGGATCCTCGTATCCTCCGTATCCTACACTGTACAATTGGCTTGATCTAGATCTTTTCTTGCTGTTGTTTAGTGTGTGTGTTTTTCTGGGATGTTGATTGCGCGGAAAGCCACCGCCACCACCACCACCACCGTCACCACTGCAACCAGAAAAAAGAATGGTTTGGTCGGTTTTTGGTTGGTTAGGCGACCAAGATAGGAAAAAGAAGGAAAAAAGATAGACAGTATACAAGTCGAAGTGTGCGTGTGCGTGTGTGTGTGTGGGGAGAAGGCGCCCGCAATATCTACAGCGCCGAATAAAGCCCAAGTTTTGTAAAACCGACCGACCAACCGACCGATGTGTGGGCCACCGCATTCAACACTGAAAGATCCCTAAACTAAGCATCAATTTTTCATCCGGTTTCTCGGTTCACATGCAAAAAAGATACTATAACATGGTTGCTTCTTGTAGATGTTTTTTTGTGGATGCTGCCAAATTGCAAGTAATCCATATAAGGAACCGGCACTATAGACACACGCACACACACATACACAAACCTACACAGGATGTCAAAGTTTGGTCTCGTTGGTCAAATGACCATTTTGTCGCAGGCCTTGACCAAGACAAACGACCCTTTTGTCTTTGATGTCTTTTGTCTTTAAGAAGAGTTCCCTAATGGTCCATTTGTCCTTTTGGTAAATGTTAATGAATATGCTGATTATGGTGGTCATTGATCAGCAAAACTGACCAAAGTTGTTCAATCATGGTCAGACCAGATGATTGAATCAGTCAAGATATTAGACAAGACACGAAACAAACAAAATGACCATTTGGGACACCACCAATTTGATCGATTGCCGCCAGAAAACATCAAGGACTTTGGGGATCTGGTGTCGACACCTTGGCGACCCATGTTTTACGATCACCTGAACAATCAAGACATCATACTGAAAGGTCAGCGCTATGATAATATGGTGGCCCATTTGAAGATGGTAGCCCGATCGGCCATAAAACCGCTAGCCCTAAATGGCACCCGACAAACTTGTAAACAGCAACTTGGAAACCCCAAGAAAGAGAACCGGCATGCATAACCTTGATGTTTGATTTTGTTTGTTCAATTATACCTGGGTTTCTTCTTGTTTTGTCGCCAAAGCTTATTCAAAACAAAAATATGTAAGCAAAAGGGTTAAGACCACTGTTGGCTGGTGAAACTAATGCTAATTGGAAACAACCTTAAGCTCGAACAACAAGACTGCTTGAAGACCATTAAGATTTTAATACCGGCCGACATTCAAAGTGAATGGTGCCGACAAAGTTGTCGACAGCCTGCAGAATAAAACGAACGAGCTCAACTTTACTTTTTTTTATGTTCTGAAAAACAAAACTGCAAATGAAACGAATCACAAGAATGATGATTGATGGCCTGGCCATTGTTGGCCACATCAAACGCACAGCTGACGCCCATTCATTCTTAGAATGTTTAAGATCCTCTAAAATTCAAATTTTAAGAATGGGGTGCAGAAAAGTGCAGGAAACAAGATCTATAATCAACAAAGATGAATAAAGACGGCGGCTAAACTCTTATGTTATGGTCGACCTCAAAGAATAATGAGCTTTTCACATCTTCCAAATGAATCAAAAAACACGTTGATGCTTTATTCGTTTCTTGCAAACGAATGGCCTCCAAATAAAGATAGAGAGAGAGAGAGAGCGGGAGAGCGAGAAATTGGACGTCTTCTCAAATCAAGTCTGGTTTCTTGTTTGATGAGCTTGTTATCGTGCGATTCGGATATTTTATGGCCAAATATACGGCAACCTGCAGGAACAATCGGATTTTTTTCACAATTGTCATCGCAGAGGATTTTAAACCATTTGGCTACCTGTGTCCATCTTCACCTCATTAGGAGCAATACTGAATCTGGTGCCGGATCCTCCCTCTCTTTCTTCTGAATCAAAATATTGTTTTTTGTTGTCTTGCTAACTAGATTCATGAGAAAGGACAGCCAAAATTATAATAATAAAAACGGAAAATAATGAGAATGCACACTTGATGTGTGCGCTTTGCTCTCATAAATGCATTGGTTTAGACTTTTTTTTTGGTTCGGGTACGCTGCCAGAATGTTGCAAATGAAGATGGGAAGCTTGAACAAGTTCTTGTTTGTGTGTGTATGTGTTGACAATTATTTTTCCATGTTTGTTCCTGATTTTCTTTTTTTTTATTTGTCAAACACTTGACAAGCATCAACATGAAAAAAAATTCCTTGGTGACAAATAGCTAGAGACCCGAATTTGTGTAGAACGACCAAAACAAAAACAAAATAATGAGAAAAATGTATTGTGTTCTGGTGCTCAAACAACGGTTATGTGTCGGTGATTGGACTAATTGGAAACAACATGCACTAATTTGGATTGACGAACAAAAAAGAAGAATGAGGATTCTCTAGTAAATTTAGCTTCCCATCCGTCAAACAGAAACTACATATAGTACGTTAGGAATGGAATTTCCGTGATTAAATCTAATCATCATCAAAGCCCAGATTCTATCCACCGTAACCATTTGGATTAAATCCGGTTGGATTCGGATTCGAAATTTGAGACAACAAAAAAACATTTCAAAATCTTGGTGAACAACAACAACAGCAGCAGCAGTCAGGCTAAAACTAGGGAAATGGAATACGGAACAACCGGAACGGAACCAAGCAAGCAACTAAGACTGAAAACGTGCCTTGAACCGTTTGTATGGACATTTTTTTTGTTCTGCCTGAAACATCGGACCTTAAAGTAATACCCGGGAATGAATAGTCAGCTAATCCAATCGTATCGTTAAGCATTATTAGTGCTCTAATTGTGTGTGTGTGTGTGTGTGGCGCGTATAAAATTTCTTATTTTAGCCATACACATTTACCGATCCAAAGATCAGCAAAATACACCAGCATGCGTGAACATGGATCTCCAGGATCTGTATGGTTCATGTCGGCCATGCATGGCTTAGTTTTCCGTCTTACCATGGCTGTTGTTGTTATGGTTTCATTTTGATGAATATTCAAACACACACACATACAGCGAGAACAATAAGGTTAGCTTATACCAGGGCTTCTCAAACTGTGGGTCGCGACCTCAAAGGGGGTCGCGAAGCAAAATTTTTCCCTACTTCTGCCATTCAAAAAAAATGGCATTTCATCACAAGGGGGTCGCGATGGAAAAAGTTTGAGAAGCCCTGCTCTAAGACACCAATAGGAAGCACTCTGTTTTCTAAAAATAACGTGTGCGGCGCTGTATCATCTTTATTATAGATTCACGCACTAATTCTATTTCTTGGGATTTTTACCAGGCAAAAAAAATATGGATAAAAGTGCCAAGATAATTTCCATTATCATGGAGTCCAGTGTCCAGTGGATACGTGTGTGTGTGTGCAAGTGGTAGTAGGCAAATATGGATTCTGCACAAAGCATATTAGTGAAACGGAATACGAGGATAATGGAACGCTACTGTTGTTGATGGCGTTAATATGATAACAATGTTTAATGTATCTCTCTGGCTCTATAAATATAAATAGGATATACAAAGGGACCAAAGACGCGAGGCGAGAAATGGACCATCATCATCATCATCATCATAAGTTCATTGGATGGAACTTTCTATTTTCCGGCACCATAATCCACTGTGAAATATGTGAGGAAAAGCTATATCAAATGTCACTGATACTGGTTCCTTGCATTCACATTAGTTTTATATTGTGTGGAGGGCCCAAAAAGCATCATCGGATAGCCCAGAGAGAGAGAGAGAGAGGATGATACTGATTCTGATTCTTTTTTTTATATTACCCACACATACACACAAGTTCCACAGAATAATGGATCCGAAAAACAAACACACAGGCAATGGATGACATGGAACCACGTCAGTGGAACTATACGCCAACGAAACAAAAAAAATATATCTTCGTTGTGCAAGCAGAGCATTCAAGATGCACCACGTTATCCGAACCATTTGTCATTGTTGAGGATTCGTTCTATTGAATTCTGATGCCTCAAATGGGTTTTAGGGATAAATTTTCCATCAGTCGCATGAAACATACGATTGGAATGTTACCAAAGAAGATTAAGCGCTTGAAAATTTAGCTGCAAGATAAGAAAATATAAAAACAAAGCCATTAAGAATCGAGGATTTCCTTTTCCTGATGATTTTGGCTTATTTTCAGTCCGGATGCTGTGTGAATATTTGTTCAAACATTATCGAGAAGCAGTTTTCGGTTCCAAAAAAAGAACCGATTATAAAGGAAGTATATAGTTGGCCACTATTGAAAATATAAAATCAATCAGCCACAATGCTAGAATAATCTTGGACATCTGGCTCCCAAATCATTTATGGATGTTGGTTCGAAAAAAAACAATTATTAAATTATCAAAACCTAAAACTGGAGCAAGCCGAAAATTGACCGCTGAACCAAATTCCACCTCGGACAATTTTTAATGTGTCCCAAAATCAATTAGTTTCGCCAGGAATATGGTTACGATTGAATTAATTCTGCACACATTCTACATTACATGTTATTAAAGTGTTCGTGCTATACGCGAAAAAAAATTTCCCATTTCGAAGCACTTTTGTAGCGGTGGTTATAAAAACTTTATCGATGCTGATGATCGATTGTCCATTCGGTGACAAATTTACCTATCCGTTTAACCATCCGTGAATAGAACGAGAGCGGAGCGGGAAGAAAAACTTTCAACATACAAACAAACAGACAATAATCGAATATCTGTTCAACCAGATAATCATTCGAAAGGAAATAATTCTCAAGGGTCATGGCTATTTCTACCGTTCCAAGTCAAAGAGCTGATTGTTGGAGGAAAGAGAAAGAGAGAGAGGGTTTACAATAAATCTTTTGCCATTCACAAGAAATGTGAATTGTGAATTTCATGAGAACCAAAAGAAAACATTTCACATCTCCTCTTGTGGAACCAGCGACCTGTCCATTGATTTTATTCGGGAAGCACGCTAATAAATTTTTGTTGGTTAGAATTGAAATCATTCAAATTTTCCATGCCGCGCCAATAGTTCGACTAGGAATGTGAACACATTCGGAAAACGAATGAACCGTATTTTATGTCTGTTTGTGTGTTGGTCTACGTATCCTACAGAATCCTCATTTAGAAGAATAAACGAGATTCACATTGAGACACATTGTAGTTATTAGGGATCTTCTTCTTTTTCTTTTTCCTTCGTTTTTGTTGGTTCTGGTTGGTTGTTCCAATGCCAGTATTATGTTGCGAGCTTATAATTCAAACAGCTCTCTGTATTAGTAGAATTGTGAAAATAAAAAGAAAACTGCCTCCATCCAGAATGGTGGCTGGCTGGCTTGTCGGACGACGAGAAGCGTGTTTTGCTTTCAGAATATATTGGGGTATAATTTATTAATTGCACATACGCGATGGGTATAATCGTCGTAATAATAATAATAATAATAAACGATCGCTAAACACTGCTTAGCTATGGGGCCCTTGTTTTTCCCAATGTCATTGGCTTCTATGTGTGTGTGTGTATTTCAAATGTTTCTAAATCAGGAGTGAGCAACTCGCGGCCCATCAAACACTTTGGCTCAGCCCACCAAACACTTCTAAACAGGAGACAAAGCTATACTCCTCTCGTTCTGATTCGTCCAGTGATGATTTCACCCGATGACAAGCGATCAGCTTTAACCAGTACAAGTCTGTGCATGTATGACGCCTATAAGCTTGTTAGGCGCGCTTTCTCCTCTGATTGGTCCAATGTGATGATTTGACCTGGTGACGAGACACACCAAAAACGGGAGAAGAAAGGGTATTTCTCTCTCTGATTGGTCTAGCGATGATTTGACTCGATGATGAGACACACAATTAGGAGGAGACAAAGCTGTATTTCGGTTCTCCTGCTCAGAGATGTCGTCGTAGGTAGTGCGGCCCACCAAAAAAAAAATTTAAAACTTAAATTAGCCCGTTCATTAGAAAAAGGTTGATCATCCCTGTTCCGGATGATGGTTTCATTTTCTACATTCTTATTAGCTCTTCTTGCTTTTTCGCTAGTCGTGAAATATATGTCTCATATATTTTATTATGTAATATAATAATAATCTAATGACAATTTATTAAATAAGATGAGGATCCTTTGAAAATAAAAACGCTAAGCATGTGTGTGTGGTTATAATCGACTATGAAGCTTAATCTAGGATCGATTCTGGCCTTAATCAAGCAAGCTTTCGGATAAGGGAAATCTGTTAACGAATCCCTCGTGTGGGTGTGTGTGTGTGCGACCAAGTAGCAGGCAAAAGCAAGGGTTCACACAAAGAAAGAGGTTTAATTTGCAATTAGATTGTGAACAGAATCGGCAACGGGCGAGTTTGGGAGTTTTTTTTCGTTCGCTCCAACCAAACCAAACCAAACACAAGTGT